>JAHPZR010011432.1:0-33204 GCA_019787425.1 Platygyra sinensis | reverse complement strand
GATTAACGAGGTTCCACGGTTATGATTTTCGGATCAAATGGGTCTATTAACCTATTCATACACTTTTTTCTGGTCTCCAAACTATTACGAAGCGGAACATATGTAAAGCAGTCTCTTTCTCAGCCAATCAGGATTAAGGGCGTGCAACGGTCGCGACTTTTCCCGTGAAATCATGAGACTTCTTTATATCCACTGAAAATGAACATCAAACATTAATACTGTGAAACAATTTCTTACTTTTAGAATCCTCTTATAAGCAATTTTCCTCTTTCCACACACAGCAGCCGTGTCCTCCTAAACGGTATGATGTTTTTTTTTTTGAGAAACGTACGGCGTAACACAGTAAGCCGCAAAGAAACACAACAATAAGACAAAATTAGTTTTCTATTTCTTATCATTGGTGTGTCATATATACAACTCTCACTCACTCACTCATCCATTGACCCGTACATAACATACTCATAAAATTGCTCAATAAAAGTTACTTATGAAAACTTCAAGCTACCTTGTTTGACTCCTGTAGGTTGAAGAATATGTGTATTGTTGAGGGTCACTAAATGTTAAATATAGCCAAGAAAGTAAACTTTTACATGCAGCTGTATGTAAACTGCCATTTAGATAGTTCGTTGGAGGAGTGCGGGCTCCTTTCCCAAACAGCGGCTGGTAATCAAGCTTACTACTCAGTCCCTAAATACTTAATGTATTCCTTCCAGATATTATGGTGTATCTAATACACTATAATAGGGATAAATATACTATGCTACGTTCTAAATGCACTATGATAAGGGATACACCAAGTACTTACCCTCAGTCCAAAGAACCGAACCAGTCACAGAAACAAGGGATGTGGTGTCTAATGTAGGTATGTGAAAGGGTACAAAAATCTGAGTCTAAGAATCTAACCAATCAAATCACGTGTCTTTAGGATTATCTATATACCTCGTTCCAAGGCCTCGCCGGCTAACAGGGAGGACTCTGGGGACGAGAGTGATTCTCATCGCGTCTTATGATAAAGCAGTTTTCATTTTTCTCTTCTTTTATTTTACATCAGTTTCATTTTCACACTTTGTGGTTATTTCACATATGTACAGTTTCTTTACACAGGCACAGAATTAAGAAAACTTACAGCGCTTTACAGTAAAAATATTAAGTGAATTTCTCTCTGTAGTCGCGATTTGTAACATATCTTGAGTTTCTATAACAGAGCTACTGAGCAAGCAAAGAAGCTCCAGTTGACGATCTTACCATCTCAACAAAGCAGGTAGCCCGATTAAAAACAGTATTCTCCTAGTGTGAATAAGGTATTGAGTGTATTTTCATATATCAATCATTTTCTAATTTAAAAAGTCCCTTTTATGCGGCCACTGTATTAATAACGCCAGATATTTGTGGTCCGTTGGTGCATATAACAGGGTTCCACTGTTACGATTTTCGGATTAAACGGGTGTATGTGCAAATATTACACACTCACTAAATTAAAAAAGCAATTTACATGTGATAAACTTATTTCTGGTCTCCGAGCAATTACGAAACGGTTCGAATATATGTACAGTAGTCTCTTTCTCAGCCAATCAGGATTAAGGGCGTGCAACCGTTACGACTCTCCCGACCATCTGATGACTTGTTTGTATCCACTGCTGAGCTTAAGGACGTTCGCGCGAAAATTTTCCAGTCGATAGAATTTTTTTAAATTTTTACTGTAGGCAGATAATGAGTTACTTGTGCCAGAAATGCAAAAAAAATTGGGAGTCACCGTCTTCGTTTCAGAGATAAAGCGTGTGGTAAACTGCACTGATTTCGAAAAATTGCCCCATATAACTGAGCACGGTCTGCAGGGGTTTATAGTTAAAAATATCGAAGGTGAGTCAACAGAGGCAAGCGATCTTAGTCATATTTTGTAGAAGTGGGTCTGTTGCATAAGTAATTCCAAATGTTACTAACGTTTTTACAAAATTTAACCCTTTCAGAGGCATTTGAAAAAGCCGCACAGATGCGCGAAGAGCTAATAAGAACGGAATTCGATGGTTCATTTTGCCAAAAATTCAAACTTCTAGTCGATAGATTTTTTTCAATTTTTCCGCAAACGTAGAAAATCAGTAGAGAAAATGATCCATCGAAAGAAAAATTGGGGTCACCGAACTTCCAAGATCGTTATATCCATGCAAAGCTCTAGCAATGGTCATCCGCCCTATCATTTCCTTATTTTATGACTTAGCGCGCGCGCTCATGGATGACGTGGCATGTGAATTTGCGTGCGCAGTAAGGATGCGCAGAAACAATTAGCGCGAACGTCCTTAAGGTTCTCTTGACCTCATAATCGGTTCAGAGAGTTTTGAACGATAAACAGCAATTTGTTTTTATCAGAACCAAGGCGGCACGTGCCGTACCATCGAGTGCTACACGAAACCAAACTCACTGATTTTGTACATTTCGCTCCTCTTTTGACATCTTGTTGGATCAACTGAGCAATACCCAACTGAAGTTTAACTTGTTTCCTCAACGTAACCAGACGTTCATAAAATAACATCCATGTGCGATTCATTGTTCAAGGAATTCGACCAAATTGCTATTCACAATATGGTTCTCATGCAAAGTTTATAATACACGAAAACTGTATTCAGCGATGTCGTAGGTCACGGTCGTCACAAAGACAAGCCTTGCCATTGTGAAGGACACTATCGTGATTGGTTACACCGAAGAATTAAAAATCACTCTGCAAATTGCCTTCGTAACACGAAAGAAATATTAAATTACAACTATTTGCTTACAACCGCTGTTGTAAAATATGTACATAGAATTTAAGGGGGCCTTATTACAGAGGGGGTGCAATAAGGGGTACTGACACAGCCCCTGATGAGTATACAGGATATCCCAGTGGTGGGTCCGCTGCTTGGATGGTGAGATTCCTGAGTAGTGTAGGATGAGCCTGGATACTGTACCGCTCCTCGTCATCGTTAGTAAAGTACAGAAGCTCTAGCGCGAGAGAGGCCCACTGGCCCCGCACGCTCTCTCCATTAAGGCGCCCTACTGGGGCCATTATCTCCTGTTTTGAGAGAACACGGCTGGTGTATGTTCCCTGTGAAAGTATAAGCAAAGGTAATTTAATAGGAGGGTTTAAACAGTAACCAATTGTTTAACTGTTTTAATGTATAGTTTGAAAAGAATACAAGACGTCTGCTTGCAGTCTTTTGCGGTTGCACCCTGGCAACCAGCCATTCAAACACCTATACACATCAAAAATGAAATCTAAACGTCTTGTGAATGTCAGGCTGATCTTCAATGTTCAATGTGTCACTTAATAAATACCACTTCCTAAATCTATATTGCTGCCACGTTCATTGGATAAATTTAAATAAAGAGGCCAGCAAACGGAATCAGGCTTTTTTGAGAAATGTATGGAACACAGTAAGTCAAACTGCAAGCCACAACCAAACTAACACAATAAAAACAACAAAATTAAATTTCTTCTGTTAATCATAAAAATTACAATTTCCTGGATTGTGACTGGTTTAAAAAAAACACTCCTATTTTCCGTTTTTTCCCTTGCCAAGTTGTTATTGGATAGTTCAATAACCCAATTACATTCAAAGTTGTAGTTTAAATCAACGAATCACATTCAAAGTCAATATCAATTTCAGAGCCGCATTAAACAATTTATGCTTCCTTTGTCAGTATAATAATAAAAATTAGTCCTTTGTTTCATAACTTAGCTATTCTTCTTTTCTCGGAAATTTTGATTTTTATGATTAGTTGGTAACAAGACTTCGGGTCATCCAATTCGGGGTCGTCCGATTTTGTTATCACTTGTATGATTACAGACCGAATTGGACTCCACTCAGTCCTATTACCATTACTTATTAATCCATTATTTGAAGTCTATTCTTTGCCATTCAGTGCAGTTTGAGTAAAGCCCTTACATTCCTGCAGGGTGGGAAAAGAGAAGAGACCAGAATCATTTAGAGATAGTAACGCATTTAAACACTAAAAACAACCTACCTTGCCCTTGTCTCTACCCAGCGAGAAAAGGAATGGCTTTTCATTCATGATTGACAGCTGCCAATCGTGATCTGTCTCAGTGCCTAAGTACCAGTCTCTATCATAATCTGTCATGTACTCTGCAAGTTCGTCTTCGCTTGTCACTTCCCCAAGAACAGCTTCGTCGTAAGTCAGCTTGAAACCATACCTACAAAAATCAACATACAAGGCAAGAAACAGACTCAACTCGAGTATTTTTTAGGGTGCTCTCCTTTGATAAAACTCTGATTGATCTAAGATCCCTTGCATAAGAGTGCATCAAAGAAATCGAAGAATCCCTGCCCGAGAGTAGATTCTCAGGGTTCTTTGATGCAACATGATCCGACTGTTCTTAGACTGTTCTGTTACGAGATTTTCACAAAGAAACACACCGCCCCTCAGTTCATCCAGATATATATTAAGAAAACTGCATGCAAATGTTCGCCTCGAAAGCTGTTTCCATCGATTACATCTGCCAACAATTACAGCAAAGCTGAGATTTCTTGTGGATTTTTTGAGTGTATCGAAGGAATGTCTCTTCTTTTTTATGTGCATCAAGACGTACATGTAATAGGCAGTTTCACTAAAAAAGGAAAATAATTTTACAAAAATTATGTCAATATTACTAGGGTATCTAAAAGATATTAATGCTGTGGCACATTCTGTTGATAGTGACCTATTTCACGCCGAGTTGTCATTAATTAATCTATCTGCCCGTTTCAAGTCTCGCATTATAACCTTTATTGTCAAACTGTGGTGTGTAACTTAAAATCTGTCTATGTATGCATCAACTTCATGCATCATGGCGAATCGATGGCGAGGTGTGACAAGGGATCGAGACAAAAAGGCACATACACATACACCTACGATACACATGTACCTCCCCTTTACCAGAACATCGAAAAGATGAAAATTGAAAGATGTGGAAATTGTAGGAGCAGAAATCTCACTTATAAATTCTGTACTGGTACGTATTAAATGTGTCTAGATTGTTGACAGTATCGAAGATGGATGAAAAGGAATAGATCGCAGCATATATGAAATAAGTGTGTTCTACAGTTTCCGTTTGTTTTAATTATTCTACAAGTTTTAGTAACGACGATTTCTCTTTATCTGATTTAAGAATTCGACCACGGAGACGAGACTGCTAAGAAATGACATACTAAGTTTCAAATAAGATATCACAATTAATTGCCCAGATTTTTACAAACTTTCACGTACTACAATAAAAAAAGCAAGAGTTGTGAGAGTCAATTTCGATCTCCTTCACATCGTTTTACAGGTAGATCAGAGCAAAATTTCTCACTGCAATCCACGCGAAAAGACTGTATGACATCCTCGTGTTGTTCGTGGCGCAATGCATTCTGGTTAAATGCAATGCCTCCGGGTAAAAAGTGATGAATTTGAGAATTCGTAATCCCTTTTATACATTCTTTTTAAATCCTGATTATGTACCTGCTCGCTCGCTACGCTCGCTCCGCAGCAATAACTATATCTGGGCCGAACAAGTTTGGTCAAACAGATTTTTATGCGCAATTTTCTAACAAAGAAAGCTTGCAAAACTGCCCAGCAAGTTGGAGAAGTACGGATGAAAATAAAAAATTGTAAACCGCATGATCAGAGAACATAGAAATATAAAATTATCAATTCATTCCTTACAGCTCAGTGCTTCATACCTGTAAGCTTTCAAGATAAGAGACTTAAGCTCGGCCTGTTTTTCCAGCCAATCAACATACATTGACCAAGGAACGTCGCCAGCATACACCTTGTGCACGTGACCAGGGCCTGCTGCTACCGCGGAGGATCCTGGGAATCCCAGAACTTCCACCAGAGCATAACAAGCACACGTTAACTGTTTGTAGAAGCTGGTTAAAGTTAAATCACTAAGTATGCTTTGAGCAATGGTCTCGCTGTCGCTTCCAAAGTTTAAACATTTCACGACATGTCTAAACCAGAAATCTGGAAATTTTGATGACAAAGAGTCTAAATGATGTCTGTCCACTGGTATGGAAGATTTCCACTGAGATGGCAAATCCAGTCTATGAGCATGCTCTGATGTGAATGCCGCTGGCTTCACAGTATGGCCTGCGCCTGATTTTGCATTGTTATTGGCAGCTCCTTTGCTCAGGATGTCGTACTTGGAATCACCCAAAACTGGACCGATGTTTTTTATGAAATTTTCAGTTGAGACCTGGTTTTTAGAAACCTTAGGGCGGATAATATCCAGCGCTGGAAAACCGCCAAGATTAAAAGATTCTTCTAGATCATCTATACCTTCATCAGGCGCAGGAAGAGCACCAAAGCTAGCAGAATGCTTGGGTTTTCCAAGGCTCGTAAAGCTTTCATCCAGTTTTAAACTTTCTTGCGACCACACGCTGTCACTCAGACTAGGCAAAGAGCCACTTCGACGGCGTTTAGCCGTACCAACCCTTGTGGGTTGTTCTTGATCTTGAGTAGCTGACGTTTGTGGTATGTTCTGTATCTGCACATCATGGTGAGTCAACACCTTGTCAAATGATGCCTCCTTGGGTGGTGTAGCTGGTAAAGCTTGAATTGTCATCGCTACTTCTTGCTTCGTAAGGTCAATTGTGACTGGCTGTGTGTCTTCCTTTGTACTGTCAAACTTGCGATCTTTGCAATAACTCACCAAAACCCAAACGAGAGTCTTGAAGAAATTTTCTGAGTTTCTTCGCAAATTTTCCGGTTGATCTATAACCCCAGTCAGCACATTTTTGGCGTCTGAGTATGTGTTGAGTATCAAAGAGTCGCACGGACGGAGAACGTTGCCTGCATGTTGGTTTAAAGACACCAGAGGCCACTTGCCTTCATGTACAAAAATGTCCTGAAACACGTCATCCACTCGTGTGGCTTCCACGGTGTGACACGAGGTCTCTTGCAGCTCAAGGCCCTTCATTACCATGGTGCAAAATTTATAACCGCACTCAAGTACGTGGACCCAAATCAACCGGTCCTGAAAGCGTACCAAGTAATGGTCCCCCGGCGCAGGATTCCCCAGAGTGCCCATTGCCATGGTAACACTCAGTGTAGAGGCTACCTGAGGTGTCAGTTGTTTGTAAAACACAGAGTCAGCGCAGGTTGCTGCGGCGGTGCTGGCGGCTGTGGGCCAGGAACGCAATGGCCGTGGAAAGCCTATCAAGAACACAGGAAGACAAAAGAGTGGAAGTAGTGGAGCCGCTAATACAGTTGAAGTTCCAAGTATTGCTAGAACCACAGGAAACAATATGGCGGATGAGACCAGGAGGGGAACAGTAGATTTGTGTCTCTGTTTTGGTAGTTTCCACGATGTGATTGTCAGGGTCACCATGAAAGCAGCCTTGTTGAGTAGCTGCTGCAGTCTGTCACGGCAGGCTCCCACTAGCATCAGCTGCAACCCCAGTCCAGCAGTACTCCACCAAGCAGCCACATCTGAACCGAGAGCTGTCACACTCAGACAGACAACAGACACCTCCAACAGAGAATTAAAGGTGTTCTGCCATACCTGTGATGTAAAGGCAATTTTGTAAGGAATAAAAACATATCCTGCTGAACTGTACTTATGATTTATGATACTGGAAAATTGTGCCAACACCTCTTAATCTTAATCTAGTGGCTGCTACCTTTGCAATTTATAATTTTTAACTTTGTTAATTACATTTTAATTACAAGATTTTTTTAGAATTTTTATAATGAGAATTACAGTTCTGTGGTATTTATGTTAGTGAGTTATCAATTATAGTAGTTTTTAATTCTAGCCTCAGTAGATTCTAGTCTCAATTTTTTATTGATTCGTTTTTGTATTTCTTTGATTATATTTTAGATAGTTAGGTGTCCCCTATTAGTAGTAGTGTGGAATCCCCTCTGCTAGATTTTGACTGTCACATTAATAAAGTCATTATTATTATTACCCAAACATAACAACCTCTTTCATGTCCGATTAGTATGACTGCTGTTTTCCTAATATTTTGAGTGCAACTCTAAAAAGTAACTCAAATGGTAATCTGTCCTGAATTGAATACTCCTATGTGATACCAAACTATGCAGGTTTAAACTCCTAACGAATTCGCAAGTTCCTGCACTCTTTCACAAAAGTTTTAGTTAATAAATTTGTCTATGCTGTCTCATAAACACACAGACTTGGTTTATTTCTTTTCTATCTGGCGTTAAACATGTTTAATACAGAAGAAGTTGTATATGTTTAAGTGAAGCCTTCTTTACCTGCCTAAGTGCTCTCACAGTACCGATGGCCACAGCAAACTTTGAAATGCTTGTATTCTCTGGGGCGAGGAACAAACTTAGAAAGGCAACTTGCAGTAATGGTATTACTGAAATACAGAAATAAACATCATTGTCAGGGAAATAAGTTAATGTGCCAATCACAAAAGAACTAATTGAAATCAATGCTACATTTCCACCACTTACAGTGCAACGATACAAGTGAATCTGAGACTGGCTTTATAAGAAAATGCTGTTTCTTCGAAGATAATCTACCTTCTATTAAGATCAGTCTTAATTAAAGGTTACCCACTCAGCAAGTGAATTATCGGGATTTACCTGCACAAGTTCACTAACAAGAACTTTTTATACCAAATGAGGCGTGCCTCATGCAGTATTGAAAATTGCAAGTTCATTATCAATGAACGAGTACAGGTAAATCCCAATAATTCACAAGCCATGAGTGCATTAACATTTTTATTATTTATATTGAAACACTTCAAAATTAAATCATCAAACTTTAAGTCAGCTGAAGTCACAGTGTAATGACAGTGGTGGTGTGTTGAATTTACATCACAGTTATTACACCACAATGATGACATCAAGGAGGTTGTTTCGTCACAATCCAGTATCATATGGTACAAATCAGCCAATCAGAAAAACGGAATTTGTACAGTGTATGAAAGTTGAATTTATTTAGTAAATCCCATTATTTTTAAGTTTGGACACAGCAATTTGAACATTGTGGACTGAGTGCATTAACATCTTTCTTACCTAAATTTGATACACTGCAAAATTAAATCACAAACTTTGTGTCAACCAAAGCCATGGTGTAATGACAGTGGTGTGTTGAATTTACACCACGGCTCTTACACCACGATAATGACGTCAAGGAGGTTGTTTCTTCGCGACCCAGTATCACATGGTACAAATCAGCCAATCAGAAAACTGAAATTTGTATTTGTACATTATTTTTAAAGTTTGGACGCATTAATTTGAACATTGTGGACTGAGGAACCATGCAGTATGTAAGTACAGTGTATTAAGTATTACAGCTCTCTACTAAGACAATGTTACTGTACTCACCATAAAATAGCAGTGTCTGACGCAAAAGACCTGTCTGTCTCAGAGTTTTCTTTCTCTTCTTAAATTCTCCAGATGCCTCTATGCTGGCTGGATAAAATGGATTTCTAAACAAACCAAAGAAAATGCTGACACACTGTATATCCCCAGAACCTTTAATAGGATCAGCAGTACCACAAAAGCAATGCCAAAGGCTTCAAACATTTCATGGCTAGCACTGGATGAGAAATGTTGTGAGACACCAGCTATGACAGCTGTTAATAACAGCATTACAATAAATACTATGATCTCTTTCAGCCTCCACTCTGACACTGGTGTTTTGACATCTTTTTGCTTATTATGTCTCTTGCTTGCAGTGCAAGACCGAAGATGTCCAGGCTTAGAACATAACCGAAAAAGGCTGCTATTACAATAATGGCTGTGCTGTTGTTAATGAATGTTGCCATGACAACCACCAGGCTTGATAAGATGAACATCACCAGCAACCTGAAAAGTAATGAAAAGGAAATGAAAGACATGATTTGCAGCAACAACCTTATGAAGGGAGGCTTGGGGACTACACTTTGGAAAGGAAGGAATAAGGGACTTCGAATTGTTCCTGTTGAGTCTCTATAATAATTATTGCTGCAAGTCTTCCATAGGTGGTACATGTGGGGACATACCTATCCAAAGCAAGACAATTTGGTACCAACAATCTTCTCCTAAGAGGTCCCTTGAGGCCCTTAAAGAGTGGATTTTTTATTAATTCATAGCAGCTATGAATATTTCAATTTCTACTGCAAATGTGAAACTTTGGAAGGACAGAGGAGACAAATCATTGTAAATGTGGAGGAGTGAAGTTTAGGGATAAATGTTGAAATAATGTTGATCAGCCTGTCATGAGCACAGCACAATCAAAGAGCAGCTAGAGGGTATGCAGAATAATTCATGCATAACTGGACTTTTCACAGATTTCGCATGCCTATGCAGGGGCAGATGCAGGACTTTTCTTAGCGAGGGGGTGCACCTCTAAGGAATGACGTCACTGACCGGTAAGGTGACACAAATTTTAAAAGCGAATATGAAGACGGCTTCACCTAAGGGGGGGGGGGGGGGGGGGGCACACCCCCTGCATCCTCCCTCTAGAACTGCCCTGCTATGACAGACTGATCAACATCTCAAGATATGTTTACTAACCTCAAATCTGTTGCTAGTGGGGAGCCACCTAGAACTAGAACCAGGGTCTGCTCTGCCAGCCATGGAAACAGTGCATCAAGAGGAGGCAAGATACCCATAATCCATAGCAAGGGGAGAAATGGGAAAACAATGTGAAGAGCCCTATCAACTGAAGCCAGCTCTGAGTAATTCCTGGTTTTTTATTTTTAATAAAAAGAGAAAAACATATCAACTATGAAAACTGCTGGACTTGCCTAACAACAGTGCCAGATGAGGAGGGGGTTAAACTCTTCTGCACAGGTTTTGGCAAACACCCTTTCATGTATAAAATAAGAAGCAAAACAAACAGTGAAAAACAAGTAAAGAAACAAACCAACTAGCAAGAAAATAAGTGGCATGACAAATAACTGTATTACCAGTCTTAAAGAAAATACAATAATATATAAATTTGGTCCGCTTATCATGGATATTCAATATTTCCAGTTTGAAACCCCTTAACCCAATGCAAGTCAAGAAAATTCCTATAATTCATGCAATGAACTTCTGCAAAATCAATTTGGATAAAAAGTGATTTTTTATGAATTTTTAAAAACCTGAAAGTCCTGTTTTCTGGTCGACCTGTGCCACTAATCACAAGAACGACATGGTGGTCAACCATTTGCACCAGTCTTCTTTGGTTTGAAATGAGTTATGACATAGATTCAGGAACACATGACTTCAGGCTTGACTTATTGCGCTTGTTTTACCTCTGTAAATTTAGCTTTGTAGTCCATGCAAAATGCTCGTTTCCAGCATTTTGTATGAACTACTGACTAAAGTTAATTTACAGAGGTAAATCAAGCAAAGTAAGTCCAGCCTGAAGTCACATGTTCCTGAATCTACATCACAACTCATTCCAAACCAAGGGAAGACTGGTGCAAATGGTTGACCAAAATGGCGGCAACTTTGAACGTCTTCAAAAACTTCATCCAAATTGAATTTTTTTTTCACAGAAGTTCATTGGGTGATATAAAGAATCAGATGAGAGTCAGAATAAAAAATTTTGGCATTATGGGCACTTTAAAAAACTTGGCATCTTATACTCCCACCCAAATCTAAATTATTTCCAAACAACCTTTTATAGGGCAGTTACAATGTACATGCACAAGTTTAACCAAACTTAATTTAACCCTTTAATGTCCAATAGTGACTTATATATTTTACTCTGTCTAACGCCAGACGATTTTACTCGTCAAAGGGAGACCCCGTGGGCACTAAAGAGTTAAAAAACTATCTCCTTTAACCCTTTAATGCCCAAAAGTTACTTATAGATTTTACTCTTACTAACGCCAGACGATTTTACTCGTCAAAGAGAGCCTAGATTAGCTCGCTATTTGCAAGCGGTGTTCATTGTAACTAATTCTTTTGGAAGACTTAATAAACTTGAAACTTGAAACTAGGGAGACCCCTTGGGCACTAAAGGGTTAACTGTGTAATGGCCTTAAGCTGACAAACTAACTAAATGTCTATCTATCAAGTAAAATGTTGAAAAAATTAGTAGCATGATCCTTTAATGACTACCAATTTCCATAACTATGATCACTACAATCACTATGATTGATTTGATCATCAGATTCATAGCATTCTTGAAGTCTATCTCAGCCATCATTGTCACGACTGCTATGATCCCTGGAAAGAGCTTTCCGTAAGATCCAAACAATCACTAAAACTTTTTTGCACCAATTATGGCAATCATAATCATGGAAAACAGTCTCCCAACTCTTTACATCTGACAAGTAATTATTCTTCTTGTCAGTCTGAGTGCAAAGCAGAGGTTAGGACCACACGGAATTGAAGCAAGACAAACCCAACCACATTAAAGTGGTACTATGATCAAATTTATACCCCTTGTTTTTTTGAGTGTATCACATAGTATTCCATGAAAGAATTAAAACGCCGTTTACTGTTTGTAAATATCTGCATTAGTTCCAGAGATATTAAGTTTGAAAAATTGGTAAAATATACAAATGACATGACTGATGACGTCATGCACTCAACCAGTATTGTATTGAATATATAAATAGAGCTATCTTGGTCAATTTGTAGTGCAAAACATTGAAACTTGGCAGGCTAATAGTTCTACAGGAAACACACCTATGACTATAAAAAATTCTGTTCCCATGGCAACTCACTCTTTTCCAGTCCCCACCCACTTGATTTCAATATGTTGGCGATTTTCAGCTTTAAAATGTTAAACAAGGCCACAAATCCGATTAACATATTTATAGGTTTGCTGGATCATGGATATGAAGTGCTGTTAGCAAATATCAAAATGGAACGCCAAAGGTGGCCAGAAAAGCTGCTAATATAGGGGAGGTCTGGAACCCAGTATGTTGCCATGGTAACGGAACTGTTAGGCTCATATTGTGGAGCACATTTAGTAGAATCTTACTGCAAAGAATCAAACATTTCTGATACAAACTGGCTTAGATATCTCTTTTCATCATATTTGAACAAAATCTGGTTGAGTGTATGACGTCATCGCTTGGCTAATTTGCATATTTTAAAAACTTGAATATCTCTGGAACGAAAAGAGATATTTGAAAATAGTAAACAGCATTTTTCTTCTCATGCAGTCTACTTTTTAATGTTTCAAAATGGCTTAAATAGGAAAGGTGCGATTTTCATCATAGTACCACTTTAATCAATCCTTCTGACGCAAATAATTTTCAAGGTACAGAATGCACTTTAACATGTAACAGTACAGAGAATATTTCTTCATCAGAAAAATCCAAAATAAGATGGCTTCACTGTTGATCAAACATTGGCTGAACTTCTTCGAATGTACAGCTGAGTCCCACCTTAGGGCCACCATTAATATGGCCACCTCAGCCATTAAATTCTGGTCCAAAACAAATGCTTTGTCAGTGGCTCCTGGGTGATTGAATTAACCAGGTTCCACTGTACTTTACAAATTCTGTGGTTCCTGAAAAATATCTGGCATCCACCCCAAGGATTATCATAACAGTTTTAAAGGGGAGGTATTCAAAAGCCAAAGGCCCCATGTGGACAGGGCGTAAGTTAAGGTGGCTCAAAACAGTTTCCAGTACTTAACTACTTTTTATCACTTGACGCTACAATCATGGTATCAAAATACTGCCTAACCATTGGTGAACACATTATTATCATTTTCATAACACAATAGGTTACCATAGCAACAGTACAACCTGCTAAAAACACTCTTAAGGTGATTCCTCAGAAATAAAACTTACCGATGAATTTTTTTTAAACTCTCTCTGAATGTTCCCTACAAAGCACTGTTTCGAACAATAAAATAAAAAAGATAGGTCACCATTCTCGCAAAAGAGATATGATGGGACAATATTGCCCCATTTATGCCTGTACTCGTGCTAATCTCGCGCGTTGTCCATGGGTCCACGTTACATTTTGCGGTAGCTGAAAAAACAGTTTATTGAAGTAATACTCGGAAGAAAACTTGACAAGAAGAAATTATGGAACATATGGAACAATATCATATAAAATTTGTGGAAAAATCGCACCATTTAAAACGAGGTGGACGAAATGCCTTTATCGAGTTGATGTTTTTGTGGTCATAATTTACATCCTAGAGTAACGGTTTTGTGCACGCTTTCAGCTATATCTTTTTTTCCTTCCAATAATTTTTTTGAATTCTTTTTTGGATTAAAGAGGATAACATGGGCACTATTATTATGCAATAAAAAATATAGGTCACCATGCTCGTTTAAGGGAAAACAAGCTTTTATTGCGCTGTCAAGCCTCGCTTGTGGGAAATTTCTTACGTTTTGCACGTGCACGGCTCATTTGCGCGCGCTAATGATGCAAAAATCGTGCGCAGTAGGGATGCACAATGCAATACTGAGGAATCACCTTAATTACAGCTAATTCAAAACCGGCTGAGTGAAATTTTTTAAATCGTCAACTTTCGATAAGCATGGTAAGGTGCAACTTTTAGCAAATTTAAAAAAAATTGGTAGGTAGGGTTCACGACCACCTTAAATTTTTGAAAATTTAAGGTGACTCCATAGAACTTGTGTTCACTGATGGCTGGGCAGTATTTTGATACCATGATTGTAGCACCAAGAAATAAAAAGTGGTTATAATGACCCATCAAAATCTAAGTACTGGGAACTGTTTTGAGTCACCTTTATTTAAAGAGTATGAAACTAAAATCATGGAATGGAAAAGGACTAGGGGCTGCATGATCAAACCAAAAATCCCTTCATTTCAATGCAGCAAGTGAATTACCTTGCCAAAACTCCAGTGATTCCAAATATAAGCACATAAAATGGCCTCATGAGTGGAGTGATCTCCAATGTATCAAGGGCCCTGAATATGGCTAGCTCAGGTGGAGATGTCGAAGTTAAAGAGTACTGAGCAATGCAAACAGTCCACCATCCCAAAATGTACAGAACGACTGTGGCACCCGTCTCTGAATACAATCCATTCAAATAAGATGGCAAAAGATATAAAAACATCAACCCACAAACGATCCCAGAAATCACTCCATGGATAACCATATTGGCCACAAATTTCTTCGCGGGAAAAATAAAGTCAATGGTTTCCAGACCACAACATGAAGCGAAGTCAACCTCGTCATCTTGTGCTAAGAGATTCTTTTGAAATTTGGCGAGACTTGTCGAACTTCGACGCATAAACCAGCTCAAAGTCTGCGTGCTTAAAACGAAGATGATCATAAGACCGCCATAAATAAAGCTGTTAATGTAAACATCAGATATAACCTCGAACTCCGCACAAATGGTGAGCAAACCTCCAAGAACGAAAGGAACCAAAAAAAACAACACTTGGTTGAGGTAAACATAAAATGGCGCATCATATCCCAGTTTTAGCTTCAGTCCACCGAGCAAGGTCTGAGGAAAACGCTTCCTGAAGAATTCAAGTTTGTAATCGTTGAGTAAAGGCGCTCCACCGCCTTCCATAGAGCCCATCACACAAACACTCGAAGAAATTTCTATCGAATGTCTTGATGAACGATTACTGCAGACTAGTGCGTGCTTTTCGCGAGCCGAAAATTACTGTATTGCTGTTTTGTTACAGTTAATTGGTTAGTTCATTCCGCATTCCAAACTTGTTCTTTCGGATTTTAAAGCAAAAGGATCGTAAAATTAAGCTTCAGCCGATTTGCCGGAGTTTTCACGAGCCTTCCTGGTGTTCCAGGTGTCATCATGCCTTCGATCCGCTGAGCTTAGAGGAAATGAGGCGAGAAGTGTCAAGTCGTCCATTTTGAATGGCGGTTTCCTTGATTTCTATGCGATTTGATTCCACAAAGAAAAACACGGCCTGTAGGATTTTCGTGCAGGAATCACTTCATATCCACAATTTCGTCAAAACTATTCGGTATTTCGGCTAAATCATTTCACAAAAGGAACATTTTTGCATTATTTTCTTCACAAAAGTAAGTTGATGTTGACGTCAAGGCAACCATGGACACCTCATTGGTTGATGGCCAAAGAACTGACTAGGGTAGGGTAAATGTCACGTATACGTTCACAAAGAGCGTTGCATGACTGTTCGAAGGGCATTTATGCTAGTCACGCAATCTTTCCTTGGCTAACGGTCCTAATGGGATAAAAAAAAAAGTTTATTGACACTCCCCTAATGGGGCTTTTCAGTGACAATACAAGAGAATTCAATTAAAAAGAAGTGGTTTATAATTTGAATGCGATACAACAGAATTGATATCATACAACAAATACTAAAATGTAGTAATATTTGTATCATCATGACGGGTTGGCCGGTGTAGCAGCCGTTTTGTTTCCTTTAGGCGGAGAGATCGAACTAGCGAGCGAAGGAAAGCTAAAGAAGAGCTCGCCTGGGATGAGCAAAAAACTACGGAGAAGTGGGGAGGGGTGAGCGAGAAGGGGAGGGGGTGAGGAGGGAAGAAACCGTTGCCTCACCCCCTCCCCCTACTCCTTGTTTTTCGCACTCTCGCAGTTTTCGTCCCCTTCGTGAGCGTTAGGAAAAGGAAAGGTAACGGCTACTACGCAGCCTAAAAATGACAGTAATCAATTAATTTTTTGGGTAAATTTTTTGTGGTCTTAAGCGGAATTCTCTCTTGCAGAGCATGGGCTCCTCTCTCTTGGAATACTACCGACGGCAAGCGTGCCTTTCAACTTTCCAACTCAGCTGTATACTGGACCGCGAGCGAAAACCAGGAGCTCATTTGGGCTCCTACGAAAACGCATCCGGGCAACATTTTTGGATCTGAATTAATGACCAAATTATAAGTATTTCCGAAAATTCTCCGAATGTTCCACGAAGTTATAAAAACATTTCCGAAAATTTCCGATTTTATGGAAGATTTCCGAAGCCGGTGTTACGTGTGTAAGGACAAGAACTTTTAAGGTGATTCCTCAGAAATAAAAGTTACCGTCCGATGCTTTTTTTTGAAACTTTCCCTGAATGTTTTCTACCAAGCATTGTTCGAAAAATACAATAAAAATGATAGGTCAACATTCTCGTTTAAGAGTTGTGATGGGCCAATCTAACCCCATTTATGCCCGTACTCGTACTAATCACACGCGTTATTCATCGGTCCACGTTACATTTTGCGATAGCTCGAAACATAGTTTTTAAAAGTAATTCTCGGGTAAAAACTTGACAGGTAGAAAGTGTCGAGCATATAAAACAATATCATATAAAATTTGTGGAAACATCATACTATTTAAAACGGCGTGGACTTAAAGCGTTCGTAGACTCGTTACTTTTTCGTGGGTCATAATTTGCATCACAAGGTAACGGTTCCGTGCACACTTTCACGTATATCTTTTTTCCTTCCGATAAAATTTTTTAGTTTTTTTTTTTTCAAATTAAGGAGGATAATATGTACACTATTGTTATGCAATAAAAAATATAGGTCATCATGCTCGTTTAAAAGAAAACAAACATTTATTTCGCTGCCGAGCATAGCTTGAGGGAAATTTCTTTCGTTGTGTTTGTGCACACGCTAATTTGCGCGCGCTAATGACGCGAAAATCGTGCGCAGTAGGGATGCGCAAAGCATGGATAGTAAAGAGTCTTCTACTATCCATGCGCAAAGCAATACCAAGGAATCAAAGGAGGCTCGAAAGCGTTTTCAGCTGCACGCACTCCACAGGGAGCACACAATCTTGCTGAGTAGGGATAGAGTAAATAAAGGAACGAAAAGAATGAATAGTTAACCTTTGTCTCATGTTGTCATCTTTTAGCTCACGAGATTTTACTGGGAAAACTGCTGCTTACAAATCCTGCAAAACACTGTAGCGCTAAACTCGTACCTAGGCCTTTCCGCACTCAGCAAAAAATTTTTTTGGTTTGTATAAAATTTGACAAGGGAGGATTTGTAAGCAGCAGTTTTCCCAGTAAAATATCTCGTAAGCTAAAAGATGACAACATGAGACAAAGGTAAACTATTCATCTTTTTCGTTCCTTTTGTTACTCTATCCCTACTCAGCAAGATTGTGTGCTCCCTGTGCGCACGCGCGCAAGCTACACAAGCCATAACTAAGACACACGCGTCAGCCTGCGCGTCAGCTGAGTGAATCAAAATTAGCACACCGGGAGTAAAATCGCGCGAACCGGAAATAAAATCTGCAAAAAGTAATTTTGCTCGGGGACTTTTCTTGATTTTTTGTATGCACGCACCATTCACGATGGCACTTCAAATATAAAAGTTTCGGGGAAAATTATCCAGTAGAATTTTCTGTAAGCCATAAATAGAATTTTCTTTAAATATATTTAATTCTACTAGATAACTTTTTTCCATACTGTCTGAAAAGTTAAGGAATTTATGGAGCTTTCCAACAAAGAAATAAAGATGGTAGGTCACCGAATCAGTTTTCAGGATACTTTACAAAAACTGAAATTTAGTGGGCGTTTTTGTGGACCTTGTGCGTCGCCATGGTAACAGATATGACGTCGCAAATACGATCAAAGTATAGCCCAGCAATGGAGTTGCAAGAAGACATATAGTTTGCCCACACCATTAAATATCCTGCTTTGTAATTTTCCATCGTTTCACAAACACTGCAGCAACGAAAAACCTCCTTAAGATCAAAAATGTGCTCAACCCTGACTCCCGGACTGCCCCCGAAAAAAAAAAACAATCATGATCCATTCCTAATTTTATGGCTCTGCCAAAGTTCCTCTGCAGTATTTTAGCCTGCAGAACTAGAACAGGCGTATTTTTTGCATAAAGATAGTAGACTGCAAGGCCAACAGAGACAAAAGGCGAGGCGAACGCAAAGCGCGAGGAGAAGAGCTCGGAAATTTTTTGCAACTTTTACTGCTTCCTGCGACTTTCATCCGGCAACCTTTTTTGGCTCTGAGCAACTGATCAAGTTCTAAGCATTTCCGAAGGTTCTCCTAATGTTTCCCGATGTTATATGAACGTTTCCTGACATTTCCGATTTTATGGAAGATTTCCGAAACCTGTGAGCCGTGGCAGACTTCCTATCCTTTCTTCATACAGTAATTCCAAGTGCTACACAGCATCAATTCAATATTCCTATCCTGCGTGCAGACGTCGGCTACTTGAAGTAACAGCACTGCCCACGATCCTTCGACCTAACGCCAAGACATTCTGGCCCGTTTGGACCCAAGTTTTCTGTACATAAGAGGTCAAAAATACCCAAAAGCAATAGACTTGGAGAATTAAGGAAAATTTTCTTTTATTGAGAAAAAAAATTTCTCATGAAGCATTAAGTCATTATTTAAAGATGAAATCATGGAGAACGATCATGTTTTTTTTTCGGTTTTCTTTTTGATTTGTTTTATATTTTTGTTATTTTTGAAACTCATGATGAATTAATTCTGATTCTTTACTCTGAACAAAACCTTATAAATTTTAACCTCAATTCCCTTATTTCCTTTACATTTTGACTAGTTTGCCGTTTGAATAACACCATAACTTATTTTACTGGCTGTGTACAAAGCAATAAGGTTATTGACAAAAACGCTATCCAACACTTTCAATTTTGAACAGATTGCCATGGCATGGGACAAGAAAAATATACAAAATGAGCAAGAAAATAACCAAAAAATATCACTTCTCTATTCCTCACTCATTCCCTCTCTTACTTTCATGTTCCCTTGCCTTTTTCTACACTATTAAATTTTGAAACCATAGAAGAAACTACCAAAATATCAACTTTGTGTTACACTTTTTCTACTACTTCGCCTGGCGTGTTAATGCGAGTGAGGGTCATTCTAAAAACATCTGTTGTTCTGAACATAAGTCGCCTTTAGAGTCACGTTACTTTGAAGCAACCTCGTTCCCAGGGTCTCTCAGAGGGCGGTTAGATGAGAGACCCTGGGAACGAGGTTGACTTAGAAGTTTTTTTCAGAGCCACCCTCACCAAGATGATCAATATCGATCACGCTTTATATACTGTGCATGCTGTTAGTATTTAATCGTTAAAAGCAAATTTCATTCATGCATATTTACATGCCTGAAGATATGAGCTTTCGTATTAATGATCAAATAATATTTACATGGTTAATAGCTTTATTCTGTACAGAGCGATTTTCAATTGAGTGTCGAAAGTCATTGGCTGTCAAATGCGCTACACAACTGGCATATACACCTTTTCATCCAATCAGAAAAGAGAAACCAATCATGGCTGGCTTGCCGATGCACTTATTTTTTTCGTCAGCTGCATGTAATTAGTTGAGGTTTGATTGGTCCACTGGACTATATCCTTTGTGATTTGGTTTTGTTATACTCAACTGAAAAACCACTCTACATTGTACGTCTAATGTTATTAAAGTAAAAGCTCTTTTAAGTCTCCCAGGACTGAACTGAAATAACGCCAAGGCAGAGGACAGATGGAGAAAGGGGAAGATGAATCAAAAATCAGATAGCAGAAAAAATGTACAGGTACAAATTCAGTCAGTAATTAGAACATAAATAACCCTGAAAAAAAACACTAGCTATAAACTAGGAGTATATCAACTCCAATTTCTATTTGGTAAAGTACGAGAAGTCCCCTCTTTAAAAATTATAAGAAAGTGAAGAACACATAACAAGTGGAACTGCAGCTAGAACTCTAAGTTGTCTCAAGATATCTTCTTAGGATAGGAGGGGTGTTGAATACAAAACCTGGTTCTATAGCTGCTGTACTGTAAAGTTTAATATGACAGGGCTTAAGAAAGCTTTCACCAACAAAACATACCAAGCCAACACAAGACAAATTACTGATGTCTACTAAAAAACCCTTCTTACACTAAACCATAACTCGTTCAGAAGTTGGGAAAACAATATTCTATATTTTGAGGCATTACCCACAACAGTTCTAAAAATTATTTGACACACCCAAATGTTAAACATTTTATGGATTCCACACAAACATTTGCTATATATGCAAAATCAATATCAAAGTATAGCAGCACCTCTGTAAAACTGTAGAATTTGACCCTGAATGAATACTATGTTGAAAAAGTGATGTTCTTACATTAATTTCACTTTCTTCACTGACTTTTTTTGGTTCAACACCCTATTAAAGATAATGTGGGCCGGCTCACATTTCATATCACACTGCCAGCTTAAGTTCTTTCTGACTTAAGGCGGCGAAATACGAGATACAAAAACCCTCAACTTGTTCGCGCAACATTGTTTCGTTGCAAGTTTTCGTCGATGTTTCCCATGTTTCACCTTGCGTGACCAACTTGACGGCAAAAAACATTTGTTGCGGGTTGAAGAAATGCGGCGCGCTGATTGGTTGATTTGCTAAGGCACGAGCAGATTTGTTGCACAACAAGTTGTGAGTTTGATGAAAAACGAGCAACAAGGCCAAAACTTGTTGCTCAAAGTAGACCGCGCTCTACTTTTCGCAACAACTTCTTTCAACCCGCAACAAATGTTTTTGTTGCGCGACAAGTTGATCACGCAAGGTGAAAAAACGGGGAAACATCGACGAAAACTTGCAACGAAAACAATGTGCGACGACAAGTTGAGGGTTTTTGTATCTCGTATTCGCCGCCTTTACTTGCACATCACAATGTTTAAGTCCCTGGGTTAGTATAGCACAGTACTGTTGTTCATGTTATAGTTATACAATTTTTCAAGGCCTAAATGTTTCAGACTGGCTTGATTTTCATTTTCTCTTTAGTCTTATCTGCCTACTATATACTATCTGAAATAAGGTTCAGATAGATCAAAAAATCAAAACAGTTTGAAAACTATTAAACCACACGCCATAGTATACATGTACACAGTTGTCTGTGTGTTACTGTTAACGAATCCTCCCCATGTTACAGAAAGCCACAACGACTCTCCGCAGGATACGCAGAAAGTGTTATGATTGCAACTACTAACAGCTTGTAGTATGATACTGAACATTATTTCATGTAGAATGAGTCCATTCCCCCCCGCTCCCACACTTTAATGCGTCAACAGCTGTCCAGGCCAAAGATCACTAGTGCAGCGAAGAAAGCAAGTCCCTTTGTTGCCTCCGCATGTCACCTACTACTGCATGTGAGCAGAACACTGAGAATAAAGTGTTAATGCCATGGAGTAATTATAGACAAGGCGCATGATTATCATCAGCAGAACAACTACATCCTTCCCCAATTTTATTTATTTATTTATTTATTTGTTTTTTTTGGGCAGCGGGGGCGGGGGGGGGGTGGCGCCATAACAACGAGATTACCTAAGCCAAATATACAGTGAGGTGTAATAAATTTTGGCAAACCTACAGAAATGTAACCTAAAACTCAACCCTTAAAAAAGCCTCAATGAAGTACAAAAAAAATCACTTTATCAAATGAATACATCATTCGACAGGCATTCATGTGTACATTTGGAACATTACATGCACCCATATTACATACATATACATGTTACGATCCTGAACTGCATCTAACCTCCATAGTGGCTTTGTGAAAACTTACAGCTCAATTCACCATAGTGCTGGAAATAATAGTTGGTAGTCAGGCATTGTTTGACGACATTTCTGAAATTGTGTGACTAATTTAATTTACAGTCTGGCCAGGCATGATTCATGTCCTAGCACCAAAATTGCTCAGGGTTTAGTCCACAAGATCTTGGTTACAGATCATGTTTTCTTTGAGACGTGTTTATAATCATAAATCTAGTGATCTAGGTTTAGTTTTGCTTGAATAGTCTGTCCGAACTTGCATAAAATATTAATAAGATTATTTACAGGTCATGTTTTGAAAATCCACTGTATATTATGGATTTGTGTTAACTTAGTTTCTGTGTATGGCTACAGGTTAATGGTCAGTGCATAGTCTTACGCACATGTAAATTGCATATTAAAATGTTATTAATAGTAACTAAATTCTGTATACACGTATCCAGCCACATTTGTAATACATGTATATCCATCTGAAATAGAAATTTGAAAGGAAACACTGCTAAAATGAACAATTATTTCCAGCACTGTGAATTGAGCTGTAGTTCAACAAGCCACAGGGAGTTAATCAGTTCAGGATTGTACATGTATATGTATGTAATATGGGTGCATGTATGTTCCAAATGTACACATGAATCTGTAGAATGATGTATTCATTTGATAAAGTATTTTTTTTACTCATTGAAGGCTTTAAGGGTTGAGTTTGGTTACATTTCTGTAGGTTTGCAAAAATTTATTACACATCACTGTATATTTGGCTTAGTAGCTCGTGTTATGGCCACCCCCCCCCCCCCCCTCCCAAAAAAAAAAATAAATAAATAAATAAATAAAATTGGGAAGGATGTATGTGTTCTGCTGATGATAATCATGCTCCTTGTATAAATTATCCATGCATTAAAACTTTTTCAGTGTTGCCACAGCAGTAGTGACATGCGGAGGCAACAAAGGGACTTGCTTTCTGCACATGATCTTTGCATGGAAGCTGTTGACCATTAAAGTTTGAAATGGACTATTCTACATGAAATAATGTAGTATCTCTAAAGCTGTTAGTAGTTGCAATCATAACACTTTCTGCGTATTCCTAGGAGAGTCTTGTGGCTTTTAACATGATTATTAACAGTAACACACAGACACTGTACATGTATATATGGTGTGGTTTAAAGTTTTCAAACTGTTTTTGATTTTTTGATCTATCTGAACCTTTATTTCAGATAGTATATAGTAGCAGATAAGACTAAAGAGAAAATGAAAATCAAGCCAGTCTGAAACATTTTAGGCCTTGAAAAATGTATAACTATAACATGAACAACAGACTGTGCTATACTAACCCAAGGGACTTAAACATTGTGAGATGTGCAAGTAAAGGCGGCGAAATACGAGATACAAAAACCCTCAACTTTCGCGCAACATTGTTTCGTTGCAAGTTTTCGTCGATGTTTCCCGTTTTTCACCTTGCGTGATCAACTTGTCGCGCAACAAAAAACATTTGTTGCGGGTTGAAAGAAGTTGTTGCGAAAAGTAGAGCGCGGGTCTACTTTGAGCAACAAGTTTTGGCCTTGTTGCTCGTTTTTTCATCAAACTCACAACTTGTTGTGCAACAAATCTGCTCGTGCCTTAGCAAATCAACCAATCAGCGCGCCGCATTTCTTCAACCCGCAACAAATGTTTTTTGCCGGTCAAGTTGGTCACGCAAGGTGAAAAATGGGAAACATCGACGAAAACTTGCAACGAAACAATGTTGCGCGACAAGTTGAGGGTTTTTGTATCTCGTATTTCGCCGCCTTAAGTCAGAAAGAACTTAAGCTGGCAGGGTGTGATATGAAATGTGAGCCGGCCCACATTATCTTTAATAGGGTGTTGAACCAAAAAAAAGTCAGTGAAGAAAGTGAAATTAATGTAAGAACATCACTTTTTCAACATAGTATCATTCAGGGTCAAATTCTACAGTTTTACAGAAGGTGCTGCTATATTTGATATTGATTGTTGCATATTAGCAAATGTTTGTGTGGAATCCCATAAAATGTTTAACATTTGGGTGTGTCAAATAATTTTAGAACTGTTGTGGGTAAATGCCTCAAAAATATAAATATTTTTCCCAACTTCTGAACTAGTTATGGTTTAGTGTAAGAAGGGTTTTAGTAGACATCAGTAATTTGTCTTGTGTTGCTTGGTATGTTTTGTTGTGAAAGCTTTCTTAAGCCCTGTCATATTAAACTTTACAGTACAGCCAGCTATAGAACCAGGGTTTTGTATTCAAACACCCCTCCTATCCTAAGAAGATATCTTGAGACAACTTAGAGTTCTAGCTGCAGTTCCACTTGTTATGTGTTCTTCACTTTCTTATAATTTTAAAGAGGGGACTTCTCGTACTTTACCAAATAGAAATTGGAGTTGATATACTCCTAGTTTATAGCTAGTGTTTTTTTTCAGGGTTATTTATGTTCTAATTACTGACTGAATTGTACCTTGTACATTTTTTCTGCTATCTGATTTTTGATTCATCTTCCCCTTTCTCCATCTGTCCTCTGCCCTTGGCGTTATTTCAGTTCAGTCCTGGGAGACTTAAAAGAGCTTTTACTTTAATAACATTAGACGTACAATGTAGAGTGGTTTTCAGTTGAGTATAACAAAACCAAATCACAAAGGATATAGTCCAGTGGACCAATCAAACCTCAAAACTAATTACATGCAGCTGACGAAAAAAATAAGTGCATCGGCAAGCCAGCCATGATTGGTTTCTCTTTTCTGATTGGATGAAAAGGTGTATATGCCGTTGTGTAAGCGCATTTGACAGCCAATGACTTTCGACACTCGAATGAAAATCACTCTGTACAGAATAAAGCCATTAACCATGTAAATATTGTTTGATCATTAATACGAAAGCTCATATCTTCAGGCATGTAAATATGCATGAATGAAATTTGCTTTTAACGATTAAATACTAACGGCATACACAGTATATAAAAGCGTGATCGATATTGACCATCTGGGTGAGGGTGGCTCTGAAAAGAACTTCAAAGTCAACCTCGCTGCCCAGGGTCTCTTATCTAACAACAGTTGTTTTTAGAATGACCCTCACTCACCTTAACACGCCAGGCAAGTAGTGGAAATAATGTAACGCAAAGTTGCTGTTTTGATAGTTTCTACTATGGTTTCCAATTTTAATAGTGTAGAAACAGGCAAAGGGAACATGAAAGTAAGAAAGGGAATGAGTGAGAATAGAGAAGTGATATTTTTTGGTTATTTTCTTTCTCATTGTATATTTTTCTTGTCCACTGGCAATTTGTCCAAATCTGAAAGTGTTGGATGGCGTTTTTGTCAATAAACCTTATTGCTTTGTTTACTAATCTGAAAAGTCTACAATAATATTGTGCTGGCTTTGCATCATACCATGCGTATATTTAGCTATTATAGAATGAAGGTGAGTAAGGATATTGAAGAATTCTGGCAGATCAACTGAAAGGAGGTGTTTATCCACAGAGGCCGAAGGTGAGGTGGAAAACACCCCCCCCACCCCCCTCCGCCCCCCCCCCCCCCCCCCCCCCCCCCCCCCCCCCCCCCCCCCCCCCCTCCCCCCCCCCCCCCCCCCCCCGCCCCCCCCCCCCCCACCCCCCTTCAGTTGATCTTGCGAATTCTCCATATCCTGCGAAAGCCAAATATCTCATAAACTTGAGTGCTTTAATATTCAAAATATTTCCCTGTCGTGCCTTAAAGGAGTTTTTGCCATTTTGCTCTTTTTGTTTTTCCCCTCACTAAATATAACACAAACCTTAGCCCCAGGTTTTCTCGGTCAACAATCCAATAATCCGCAAGGGTCTGCACTTTTGACATCATTCTTGACGTCCATCGGGTTCAATAATTTGTAGGCTGGCATGCACTTTTTGACGCCATTGGTCTCCATATTTGGTCAACAGCAGCTGGGCTATGGTGAACTATGCTGTGTGGTTTTAGCCAATCAGCAACTGGGGGAATATTTTGAATGAATAATAATGTTAATTAGACAGTTATAAATTTGTACCCGGTTTATCAGTCTATTGTGAAGTCTGTGAATTTGATTGGCTATATTACCGTCGACTATCTGCTGGTAGTCAACCAGTTACGCATCCGTGGCACATCACAGATCTCATTTGAACCTGATGTAACATGATAAAAAAGTTCTTTTCCTACGCGGTTTCTTGACATTTTTTTCTTTTTATGCAATGAGACTACAGTAAATCAATTACTAAAAACAATATAGGACTACCTCGCTCCTCATTTTTCTACCGAGCGACTAGTTTTGCGCCTCATTGGGACTATCTTGCTCGTTAGAAAACTCGGGCTCGCTTAATCTAATTGTTAAATATTTTGCAAGAGACTTTGCCTGCCTCTACTCTCTCCTGCTCCAACAAAAGAATGGGCAAAACATGATACAAAGGCATTGCTTACTGTACAAAAACATCCCATCCAGACGTCACTGCTTTTTACAGGAACAACGAGACTCACCCCCTTTCCTTCCCTTCTGTCCCCACTTCTCCACTTCAAAAAGAAAAACTAATATCAGACAGATTGGGACAAAAAAAGTTGATTACATCTGTCGAAACTGTGAAACATGCCTTAGTGGTTGCCCAATTTCATGGTAGATCTCTGTTTTATGAGCTGAGAATTATCTATGGATATCTGACTGCCACACACCATCTCATTTTGCTAGTCATACTTCTGCCGGCAGGCCATTCTTTTAATACATTAGACACTTGCAAGAGTTTTAAGCAGGGGAACCACTTAATCAAAATCAATCATAAAAAGTATATCATTGAAAAACAGTACATGGCATGACACGGTTAAATGCAGATGAAACTAAATTATATCTTAGAACAATTTCTATTAATTTTGAAATAAGGACACTATGGTCCAATCATTGAATAAAAGGCTTAATATATTCCTGGTACACAGATAGCAAACTTCAAAATGCCTGGATCTTGGTGGACGCTCCCATGCTCTTTTAAGTAATCACTGACTGTTCTTTTAGTCTGTAAAATTCATCGATTACAATACTGATATCTTGGAGTATTAATCCCAAAGAAAGACTGCCAACTTTTCTCCCAAGGTATTCAGCAACTCTAAAAGAATTTGGTGATTAAGTCCCAGTTATCATTCAGTTAATTAGGCAACTAACATCAGCAGTCACAGGTGTCCTGAGTCAAACAGGGAACATGACCTCACTTCAAGTACTGTAGGCATTTCAGAAGGCCTTCTATTGAGTGAGATGTAGTGCGCTTCACAGGTCCCATTCAAATTGGAAAAGTGTACAAATTGCTAGCACTGGTTAAAGCTGGAAACTGTAAATCACTACCTGTCTATGAATGACTATGAAAAAAGTATGCATTGGAAGGCTGTGTCTTTTGTGTAGCCCCAGTTTTCATTCCCATGAGACTCTGGATGGACTCAGACCAACACAAGGTGGAAACACATTACTTTCCTTTAATTAAAACTCTTGCTGTTTGGCAACATTTCCTTGTTCTCCCAAGCTTCTGACCTGTGTTTTCATTTCTGAATTAATTTTTAGTAACCCAACAGAATAATATGTAAGCTGTCTGTCTCTATTTAAATCCTGTAAAATTGTGAAAATAAATGGTTACCTTTCAGCGCCTCCAGTTGATACGGCTACATATGTAGTTACCACACCCAAAGATGGGCCCAGCGTGTTGTTTACGGTCAGACTAGAAAAACAACAGAATGTAAATAGCACTTCACAAAGCTTTGTACACATATAACTTGGCTTAACATACCTTGAATGTGCATATATTACAGACAGCTCCCTCGGCCCAACAGGAACCCATGTGCAAGTTAACATTTTCTAACCAGACACAGCCGTATGGCAGCTTTGCCGGACTGACATAGCAGTTAACAATGAATGGAGTGAAAGCTTATAGGCTGCCCCCAAGTTCCAGTAAATAGGCAAGACCACAACCACCGGGAGCTACATTCTCAGGCCTAACTGGTTCACTGCTCTCAGTACTTTCTGATTTTCTGTAGCATGATGCAGCTAGAAAGATTGCTCTTCCCCACTAGGATAGAGATGCCAGGCTATTAAAGGTTGATTTCCCACCACTTTGTTAACAACATGCACAATATAGGTTGTCCGGACAACTTGCAGGTAGCCCATCCTCCTGCGTGGAGAAAGAGGCACTGAGGAGAAGAAAATAAAGTGCTACTGTCCTGTGAATGAGCACAATGAACACAGTGACCCCAGCCAGGGATAAACCCCAATAATAACATGTGAACTCAAATGTCTAATATGAACAGGCATACTTTCCAAAAACAGAACAGAATTAAAAAAATCGTTATTACTGACTGTTCATTTCTTAAAGCCCAAGAGACAACATATTAACTCTAGCTTATATAAAATATTGACACTCATATGCAAATCTGATCACATGTTCAGGATGTTGATGGTGGTGTGTTCCATTGCCTGTAAAACCTCTTCAGGGTTGGTATGTTTCCGTGAAATTGCATGTATCGAAGCCAGGACAGGGGTTTCAGTTACTTTAGTTATAAGTGGCCACTGAAGGTGTAACAGGCGGCTGTGAACCACTGAAGGGGCTGCAAGGCCCCTTTCCCCAGCCACTGGAGACTCTATGATTAGCAAGGGCCAATTTTTGGGTCTTGACTAGAACCATATCACGTGGCTACACAGCCAAGTAATGACTGGCACACAAGAACTCACTAACAGCATCGATTCGATAGGAATCATTTGAACCCATGACCCTCTATGATTAGTTGGGTGCTCTAACCACTGAGCTACTGGAGACTCTTTGGTGAGCAGGGGCCAATTTATGGGACTGGAAACTGCAATCACACAGCCACACAGCCAAGTACTGACTGGCACACAAGACCTCACTGGCCAGCATTGTGCGGCCACATTAAAGCATATCAAGATGCAGCCAACCAACCTCCAAACTGAGTATATTAAGGATCAAACAAAAACAATGATATCAAATGTAAGGAGAACTTCGGAAAAAAACATCCGAGTCCCAGATGGGATTTGAACCCACAAACCTCCATGATTCTAGTCGGATGCTCTAACCACTGAGCTACGGAGACTCTATGGTGAGCAAGGGTCAATTTGTGGGTCTCGACTAGAACCATATCACGTAGCTACACAGCCAAGTAATGACTAGCACACAAGAACTCACTAATACAGCATCATGCTGTCACATTAAAGCATATCAAGATGCAGTCAACCAACCTCCAAAGTGATATATGACAGATAAAACAACAGCAACATGATATTAAATGTAAGGAGAACTCGGAAAAATCATAAAATAGTTGTTCTTAAAAAGCCACTAAAAAGCCACTAAATACAAATGTATAAAATTGCGGTATTTTTTAATGGAGGACGACTGACGAGGATAGTAGATCAAAATATATTTCAAACTCAGCGAATTGATACGTTTTTATTTAGTGGCTTTTAAGAACCACTATTTTACAGTTTTATTAATTTAACTAAATGCATTGAACGTATACAGAAGATGTGATGTCTGGTTATTCTCAAACTGTGGAAATGTTGCCAATAACAATATTGCGACCACAGTTTGGGGAGAACTTCAAACCAGGAGTTCCCAAGCTAAAAAAAACTTTGCTTGAAGTTTCCTCTGTACTTATTCTTTGTCCAAGTTCATTTTGTCAACTCAGTTCCACTTCTGGAACAAATGTTTGTTTCATGGTCTCACAAAGTTCAAACCAATGACGATACTGTAACTCACACAAAATTTATCTATCCTTCCCCCCTTTTTTGTGGTGTTCATGCTTAGATGCCACTAGTTTGGCAACCACTAGACCACTGACTAGGCCATAGTTAAAAATCAATACTAGGACAATTTTTAACGGTGCCAAATGTTAATTTCTGATTCGAAAGACTTTTTTGAATCAACTGCAGAATAACTGCAGAATAACTGCAGAATAACCTGCCACTTATTTGCATTTCATTGAATAAGAATAGCAACTATTGTCATCTACCTCGTTCTTCAAAGCACACCGACACATGTAAATGAAGTGGTCATGGAGTGGCAAGGTATTCTGCAATTACTCCAAAAAGTCACATGACAAGGCTCTCCAAAGGCTTATTGATCAGAATAATATTTACATTGTGCCACCATAATTAAAAGTGACTCAGGCTGCATTTGCATATGTAATAATTAGAAGAAAATATGTAACACAGACCCATTGCTGATTTTTGCTAAATATTCACCCATCTAACATTTAGTTGGTGATATTTTACAAATTCAACTCTGAAAAGTGGTAAAAATATCCTTGTACAAGCATATATTTTCGGGCTTGTATTGGCTTGCCTTGTAGAGCAATATTGCAATCTTACGCAGGGATGTACACTTACCATTATAATCAAATTAAAAAAGAGGAGAATGGATGACCAGAATCCTTCAATTAATGGTTCTTTTAGTTATTAGCAAACGTGTACATCTATGAAACACAATGATGAAGGTTATTGGGATTAATAGCTATTAATTAAAGTGCTCTTTAAGGCATAAATGTAACGTATTTACCGGATCAGTTTCAGTCTCTTTTCTCTTTCTACTGCTCGTTCTTTCGTCGTCTGAACTGCTGTCTGATAAATCCTCTAAAGGTTGATTCTTTTTTTCTTTTTTCTGTACTTTTTCTTCCGTTTGTCGTCCGAGAGATCACGATCCGAAGGGTCTTCTTCCTCTTCGTCGTCGCCATCTCCATCCAAGTTTATCGTCTCAAATTCGTTTTTAGAACCAGAAAAGTTAATGCGAGGCAAACCAGCAACTCCTAGATCGATGTTATTTTTATCCTCATCGTCTGAATCCTCTTGGTTGTCTCCTGTTAATGCTGTTTGCTCTGTTGTTACATTGCTTACGGCCTCCATGTTATGATCAGGATTTCAACTGCTAAAAAGCATGCGCGTGGCTCACCGGCCGTTTGTTTGATCGCGGGCTCCAGTCTTTCTTTGGCGGCAACCCGCTCAATGGGCCCTTTGCAGTTTACGATCACATGGTACAAAAACCGCCATGCTGGAGAGCAAACTGCCCACTGGGACCTCCAAAACAAAGCAACTTAACTAAATATTCTTTTGTTTGGAGGTCCCAGTGGGCGGTTTGCTCTCCAGCATGGCGGTTTTTGTACCATGTGATCGTAAACTGCAAAGGGCCCATTCGAAAAATAACCTGCGATCAGGCGTCCTTTCTTTGAAAAAATAAGGGACCCCTGATCACAGGTAGCCGAAAAATGTCAGCTATGCGCAAAGCAAATCGAAGCTTCAACATCCCCCGGGCAACCCCCCGGGCATTTGAATTTTTGGAAAATGTTTGTTCAAATCCCCCCCCCCCCCCCCTACCCGGGCCGAAACGCTGTTCAAATGCCCCCATTCAGTCTGCCACTCACTATTAAAGTGACCATCCATAAGCCATTGCTGATCATGTGAAACTGGCCACTGGTCACGACATTAAATGGGATCGTTTTGACATTTTAGCGTCCAGAAAAACTGACTTTCACTGCAAAATTAAAGAGACTTTGTTCATTCAAGAGCTAAAGAAGAAAAATTGAAGAAGAGAGAAGTTGTGGCTGTTTTAGCTATTACTCCTCATTATGACTACACACGTACTGCTGCTGATCATTTTTCTCAGTATAGGTTCCAGACCTCTAATGTTTTACGGTCACTTTTGAAAATGTATGTTGACTTGCATCAAGAGACTAGTCTCTTGCTTGCATACGAAACGTCAAGTATAAAAAATGCGTTGGAATCAATGTTTATCACCGCTGTTTGTGTTATTTTCTTAATCAAGCTACGATGGCCTAAGAACAAGAGTATACGTTACTGTTTTAACTTTTCAGTACCTTCTATTATGCTTCTGAAGCTGTAAATGTAAACATGGTTTGTTAGACAACCCCCTTACATGCCACGAGAGTCTGGGCGTATTTCATGTAAGTATATCAAGTCAAACATCGTCGATGAACTCACTACTACTTCACGCGTGGCGGCCTGAGTTGCGTGGCTCTGAACCGCATGTACAGAATTTTTTTAAACTTTGCCAAAACTTGCATCTTATCCTGCTTATCAAAATTCCATAATAAGAAAACATTTCACCGTGCCGTTTTTGAAATATAAGCGCTTAAAGCTGAAATTAAGGGTGTTTTTAGCAGGTCATGATGTTGCTATGGTAACCTATTGTGACACGAAAATAATACCAACGTGTTCACCAGTGATTGGGCATTTGTTTGATACCATGATTGTAGCATCAATTGATAAAGAGTGTTAATTATGACCCATCAAAATCTAAGTCTTGGAATGTGCTGGAAACTGTTTTGAGCCACCTTAAAATCTTGATAGAAGAACGCCAAAGGATTATCTCAATCAATGTTAATTTCGACTCGAAATCGAGCATACCAAGATGCGTTTTAAGCTCGTAAAAATACTCAACTTTTACCGTTTCCATAAGAGCTTGAAAAAGCAATACTTTGACAGTCGACGGAGTCCTTCAAATTACTTGAAAAAGTTAAAAATTCCCAGTATTAAATAGAAGAAAGGAAGCTTTTGTGCTTAGTTTAACCCGTGTTCTAACATTGTAAATTGTTTCAATGCGAATACCGAGAACTTTGGGTGCGTTTCTTTAAGAAAATCCAAGACTGGATTTTTAAATCCGAAAAATTCCGAAAACGGATTTTGCGTTTCTTTAGGGCTCGTTTACACTAGCGACGGAAGCGACGGAACCGGAGTCGTAAGCGGAGTCGGTGTCGGAAGCAAGTTCTGATCTAGTGTGAATCGGCACGACGGAAGCAGAATCGTAAGCCTCGCTTTCAGCGTAACTCCCATCCCACATTTCGCCAAACGCGG
>JAHPZR010011430.1:65000-71258 GCA_019787425.1 Platygyra sinensis | reverse complement strand
ATTTCACCAGTGAAAAAAGCGATACCTCCAATCACGTTTGCGTATAGCGTTCTTCACATGTGAAAAATATAACCAATCACCGTTCATGATAGAATCACTAAGCCAATCATGATCAGAGTTAAGCACTCTAATGGCTTCCGAGAAGCGCGAGCTTGAAATCATCGTCCGCTTGAAGTTTGTGTCTCGATAACATGGCTTCGGTTCCCGTTTTACTTCGGCTTTCGGAAAAACAGCAATGGAATATATCTAACAAATATCTTGAGCGCTAGAACTTCAGTTTGAGAATCAATGGCCATTCAAGAAACCGAGGAAGTAAATTTAACATCAGAAAGCCAACAACATTCAAGGAGGAACATTCAAATTTAAACAGTGTAAGTCAACAGAGTCCGAATTTGTCTTTGCACAGCGCGAAACGTCGCCATGACATAATTGAATCTGACAGTAATTATGGACAAACGAAAAGATTTCTCACTATGTATTTAAGCCGAATTCTCCCCGTTGTACGCCTATATCTGGACTGGAAAGCGGATTTGTTTTTCATTATGCTCGGTCATTCATTACGTTCTCAGCGTTCTGCATGTAAACAGTAAACTTATGGTGCCGGAAAAAAACTAAAACTGATTTAATGGTTGTGTTGAATTCTCGTTATATATACAATAAACAAATTACACCATAGAAAGTGCTTTGTACGGATTTTTATTCACTCGTTGCAAAACTTTGAAAACTCACTCGTTCGCTGCGCTCACTCGTTCGTTTTGCAAAGTTTTGCAACTCGTGAATAAAAATCCGTACGTCGCACTTTCTATGAAGTAATCTATTTATACTTTGCTATGGTAGATTGAACACTCATGTAGCCTGCAGAACGGGCATAACATTTTGTGCATTTTAAGCGAACAGAGGTTGAAGCAAGGCGAGCACAAAGCATGAGCCGCGCTCATGCATTTCCACTTGTACATAGTCAGCCACATTTCTTCTTTTTAATTCTCTAATTCTTGAACAGCAAAACTGCTGCAAAACATAAGATATCTTTTGGCTAAACCGGTGGGAATATGCAGTAGCCACTTTACTTCCATCAGAGCACAAAGGCGAATGGGAGCTTGTTTTGATGAAGATGTCAAAGAATGGAGGGAGGATATCGAAACAACGAAGATGATCACACTCCTCTTAGAAGAAGTCAAGGACAAACAAATATATTGTATGACGAACATGAAAGAGGTCGATATCTCTACTGACTTCACTAGAGAAACATTTAGTACATACAAGCACTTCACTGGATTGTATCAACTTACCACTTCTTGTATTCAGAAAATTCAGAAAGGACAAAATATACATACACCACATTACTGTTTCTTTGTAAACTCAGGGCTCAAACTTGGCGGTGGTCTACTAGCCAAATACCAACTTAGATTTTGAATTTTGGCTTGTGGATTTTCCTCATTTGCTAGCCATCTTGGCTACTTACTTTTTGCCTCCAGAAATAACTTAAGTCTTTAAACATCAACATTTTTTCATTTCAATAACTGGCTTGAATTAAAGAAAGAAAAATAATTATTTATTTGAAAAGTAATTCTTTATTTGGTATACAAGTTCGCATTTATTCACCGCCATATTGATTTTTCTTGATCAGGGAACATGGAACCAAGGGCGCGTTCGTTTGGGATATTCCGGAATAAGAATATATTCCGGAATATATTCCGGCTATTCTGTTCCTGGGAGCAGAATAGCCGGAATGGAAATCCAGGTATTCCGGAATGAGAATAGCTCCCAAACAAACACTTACTCGTATTATTCCAGTTATTCTTATTCTGGATTGATCCCAAACAAACGTACCCCAAGTCATATACCCATGACGCAATGCTATCAAAAAATGCTTGTCCGCCATCCTGAAATGCAAATCTGCGACTGCCACACATGATTGCTCTTCTTATGGATATCAGAGCATTTCTGTCATCAAAACAAGCTGAATCATCTGAACAATAACAGGGGTCAAATCAAACTCCTACTCTCAAGAGAGGAAGCGATGATTCTGGAAGCAGCACATCTCAATCTTCATCAAAATGAAAATTTGTATGGACATGGCTGAAAGACTTTCCATGGTTCATGTATGACTTTGAAGCAAACCATATGTTTTGCAATTTTTTTAGTGACAATAATACTTGCAGTGACTCATCCTCCACCTTCGTGTCTGGCAGTCAGAACTTTAGAATAGAATCTGCGATGAGCCACAGAGTTTCAACTGGTCATACTTGATGTGCTGCGGCTGCTAAAGTTACTGAGAATCCACAGCTGGCTCCTTTACAACACGCTCTGTTGTCGTAGTTAATAGAATTTTCTCAGAAGATGGAAAGATTGTTTGATTGTATTTTAAAAATAGCACATACACATTTTGTAATGATGTGAAGTATATATAAAATAATTCATATTTGTACTGCGGTTGTAGATGAAAGTGAAGAGTGATCATCGCAGTAAATTTTCCAATTTAAGCAATTGGAAAGAAGAAGCCTGAAAAAAATCAGGGCTTCAACGGGATTTGAACCTGTGACCTCCGCGATACTGGTGCGATGCTCTACCAACTGAGCTATGAAGCCACACATTGGGAGCAAGGTCAATTTATTGAGTTCATATTTTCCCGTGCAGTGAGATGATGTGGAGTATATATGAAATAATTCATATTTGTACTGCGGTTGTAGATGAAAGTCAAGAGTGATTATCGCAGTAAATTTTCCAATTTAAGCAATTGGAAAGAAGAAGCCTGAAAAAATTCAGGGCTTCAACGGGATTCAAACCGTTTTGAAGGGTTTGTATGGGATGCTGTCAAACTTTGATCCCTTATATCTTCATTGAGAATTGCAATTCAGAGCTAATTTTTGGGATGGGGGCATCTTTTAGGATCCTCTATAAGAAAATGACATCATATCCTATAATTTCCAAAAAATATATTTTTGTGACATCATCACTTAAGGACTCTATAGCCAACTCGTTTACCTGCTGTCAGTTGGGATTTTTAACTATGTTATGTTTATTTGAAATATTTGTTTTCTTTGTTTCAGTAGCATGCCTGTAAACAAGCTAAGCTTAGTGCTTGTTTATTACATTTTTTACATCACATTTGAATACAATGTAACTGAGTGTACATGTGTGAGAAATCAGTCCATACCACAATGAAGCTGGACTTGCCATAAGTTAATTTGAAAATCAAAAGTCAAGCAAATTATACAAAACAATGTAGCTTCAATGCTAGGCAATTTAACACCATCCATGGAATACAGATTGGAAAATAATGAATTCATGCTGAGGAATAAAAACACCCTTCTTAAACAAAATTGAGATAATTACTTAAAAATCATATACCAAAGATGCAGTTGTTCTACAAATCTAACAATTAAAGAAGTCAAAAATACCTAGTCATCAAGTTCATTAGCACTTACAGGAAGTTCATCTTCACCATTGAAACCACTTGAACTGTCAAAGTAATTTTTAAATAATGTATCATCGGTAATGTGGGGGTGGTCCCATGCTACCTTCCAGCTAATCAGCAAGAGACATTCTAAAAAGTTCATCTTGTGTAAGGTCAATGTTCTCAAACTATTCTTGAATAATTTCCTTGTCTCTGGCTATAGGTAGCAATCGGAAATAAATTCTCGCCAAGTCTGAGATGTGCGGGCTTCATCAGCAACGAGAAGTTCAACAGTTCCCACCGACTTGGTTTTCTTGAATTTCTCCCACCACTTTTTTCCAACATCTCAGCACTTCCAAATATCATGCTATATTCTCTATGGAAAATCTTCAGGTCTTCCTGTTCACTGATTCCAACTTCTGCTGCTGATATTCCCACATTGTTTCGTTCTTCAAATTGCTTGTTAAAGATAGCCTGCGCTGCAGTCGAAAATAAACCTCGTATAGTCCGTCTGGGTGCTTTTAAAGCACTAACAACAATCATGTGGGCCCCCTTGCCATTCAACATTTCAAAGATGGAAGGATAAAGCTGGTATATCAAGCTTTTTCTAAAGCCAGTAGGAAGTGATCCAAATACATCCTTTCTTTTTAACAATAATTCAATGTACTTCCTTTGTTTTCCCTCAACAGTTGGCACATTCGGAAAAAAAAACAGAGGGTTTCCTCTCATAGTTGAATGCCAGAACAGCTTAAACAGTGTTATGTGTACAGTCGTTAATTTTTTCGCCCTCCTCCCCTTGCCCACAACCCGCGCTCACCTCACTTTTACCTCTGTATGCATAGAATTATGCTTGTTCTAAAGGCTATAAAGTAGAGAAATACAAAAATTCTGGAAAAAAATCAGCTCAGCTCACCAGATTTCAGGAAAAATGGTAAACCCATACTTTACTATAGTTGAGTAATGTAACAAAGTGGAAATGTTTTTGCAATGCCAGTTTTACAAGGCAATCTGCAATAGAGGATCATTGGTATTATTCATACTCTCACATCAGATGCATACCGTCACTTATCCTTCACTTCCGCAAGGTACATGTACCTTTTAATTAACAGAATGTGCCATACAAAGGAAGCTTACCAAGTAAGAAAGTAAATACATAAACAAGATGTACATGGTGAATCAAAGTGGAAATAATTAATTGGTATGTAACTACCAGATACAGGTTTTTCTGATGTCCATGAACAAATAAACATGGTAACCTGGAGTAATTTGCCTGTTTCTATGAAGTCTAAATTACTCAAGAGAGCAATTGTTATCATGAGTGATAAAATAATTTGATAACACATCTTCGATCACCAAAGTATTTAGCCTTGGCCTTTGATCAATGCAACTCGCACGCATCTGAGGGCTGCATTCTGAGCACAAGCTAAAAATGTAGCCTCTTTTTCCAATCAAAGGAATTTTGCAAAGACCACTGAGAACATAGTCACTAATTAATTGCATTTTATTACGTTGCAATTGATTGAACTTACCACGACGGTTTCCAATATTTGCGCGACATCTTCCTCGTTCCTCGATTTTGGAACTTCGCTCTCGCATTCCTCAGATCTATCCGAACTGGTAGAAGCTTCTGCAAGACGATCATCTTCGCTAGATAAGCCAAACGTTCGTGAAGTTCTTGAAGTCGAAGGTGTTTCACTAGAAAGTTCACGTTCTCGTAGAATTGACGAAAAATATCCCGGCCCGAACGAAGATCCCAACTGTCCGTTTCCGACCTTGGTCGGTGCCGAAACCTTTTGGTCGAGTCGGCTAAATGCTCGCTCATTAGAATCTACACTGGAGCTTTGTTCGACTCTCTGTAAATCTTTGTCATTGTCCTCCTCGACGTTCTCGATTTCGACAGTTTGTGATCTCGGAGTTCCTTTAAAAAGATCTACCAGCCATGCCGGTGAGAAGAAATCTTTAACCGTTTCAATAACTCCCTGCAATGCAACACACGAAGAGCATGAGTTATCTCCCAGCAAATTAGTACCAGTTCTTTTTACGTACAAAGTTAAAGACTACTTCTTCGTTTATAGGGAAACAGTCGTTTCACAAGTTTAAGGAAACGGGAAATTCAGTATTGGACGAAGTTCAACTCACGTACCTTCTTTCGCCCAGGTGGACGGGCATACGGTTTCGCAGATTGTCTCTCTCTCGTATACCCTCGGATTTTGTAGGAGCGAGAGCCACCAGCGCCAGGCTGGTCCACCATTATTAGAGATACGCTCCTCCTTTAAATATAGTTGAAATAACTACAAAATACACTAAAAACTCTGTAGAAAAGTAATAAAACTGCTGTATGGATTTCCACACCACATGCGACACACGACTTAGTTCGACCGCCTCTTTTCTGTCAATTTGATTGGTCTATTTAAGTCACGTGGTAGTTCAGAATTACCTACTACCACCCCCGCGAAAACAGGTTTTACTCCGCCGATGACAGCAAACTGAAGTCATGTGAAGTGGAAAAATGTCGCTGATTCTGGTTTAAAAGCATCATTAGATAGAAAATGTGTTTATTTGAGAGTTTGTATCGCACGCCAAAGAGAACCGTGACAACTGTATAGCTACTGGTGGCTCACTTGACGCGAGCGACTGGTCAAATATATAAAATTTGAGCCGAGTTCCTTCATAAATTTTAACAACTCAGGTTTTGCATTTGAAGTGCACGTATAGCTCTTCGTGTAAATAGCCCTGAGGGAATAGTTTCTAATTTTAAGCCGCCTTTGGCAGTTTAATTGAGTCATTTTCGCTTGAATTAACAAAGTTGAAAGCAGAACTTTCTTAAAGTCCTTGAAGCCCATTCTTAGGAGAAATTATTG
>JAHPZR010011430.1:12500-60000 GCA_019787425.1 Platygyra sinensis | reverse complement strand
TTGTAAAGAATTTGTTATCCCGAACGAGGTTAGTGAGGCTATTTTGAAAACGAACAAAAGAATAATCTAAAGGCAGCCATTTTTGCATAGGGTCAATAGGGATTATATCTTATGTATAATTATCGCTTCCCGTTGATAGCGTTAATCGTTTAATAACACGTAGTTGATGCATATATGTTCATAAATATAGTCAATTACAATTGCGACCTGACATTTATATCGAAACCATTCATGAAGCCCAGATTCCCCATCCATTCATTAATTCAATAAGGAATTGAAATCCATGTTCCTGTATATTCACCTTACTCGGAAAAAGACAAACTATTGCCTATAACTATTGTTAAGGCAACTCATTAAGAGGAAATCGGATAGGAGATTGAGCAATTTCAGTTTTTAGTGGACAAAAATCTGGTACCAGAATAATTTTAGGTATTTCACAGTCCTTTTACATTTTCCTAGCCAAAGACAAATAGTAACTCGAACACCAAAACCAATTTCCCATAAAAACTCGAGAAAATAACTTTCAAAGTTCAGAGAAATTCTGCAAACAAAGATACAATCTCATGATCAGTTTCTTTCACAAGTGCATTCAATTGTTTAATACGAAGTTCAAAATCTGTTTTCGTTGTTACAACCGAATTCTTATGAGAAGATGTGTAATATAACATTCGCACAAACGTTTGTAATGTAATGGAAATTATTTTCGGCACAAAATTTTTGTCCACTTGTTACTCGAACTTCAGGTAGATACCTTCTTAAACCATTGTGTGACCAAACTTCAGTCACAGTTTCCTAAAAAGAGGACGATCCATTTGGTTGTATCGCTAGTAATTCCTTTAGTATTTCTTTGTCTTTGGGGTGTTTTTCTACAGGCTGCGTAAACTTGAAATTCAAGCCATTTATAATACTGAAACCCGTTACCTCTACTATCTTAAACATGACTGATGACATTCATCAGTTTTCAAATAATCCTCCCTGAACAAGCAAACAAATAACAAATAAAACTGATACTTAATCATGGCTTTCTTAAAATGTGAGTACTTCGCACTACGCGTGCTCCAAACGGCTCCCAGAATAATCATCGCTCCGGCAAAATCATTTGACCCCTAGCAATACTTCTATGCTTACTTTGCTAATAAAGAATAAAGCGTCTTTGTTTTCTTTGTCTAAAAAAGATTCCAAAAGCAGTTATGGGCTGAAACACTATCTAACGAGAATCGGTAAGCGCCGACTCTCAGGCAAGCCGAAGACACTGCGACTATCGGAAAGCGCTGGTGCTCTCATCTTATTGGACCATTAACAATCGAAAGCTCTTCGGATGCGTTCGGAATGCTGCCCGAACGCACAAAACCCGCGGTCGTTAGAAATACCAAGTTTCTCGTTACATCGCAGTTCCTGGTAGTTAACGCGGAGAACACGACTGACTTCGGAAAAGTGGCTGGACGAGGAGCAAGCGCCGGGGTGAAGTAGATTCGGCGGATGGAGGGAAGAATTTGACCCAAAAACCGCACCCATCCCAGGACTGCTTCAAACACATCCCTATCTAAAGTAATCTAACGCAGAAACTAAAAGCAGTTTCTCAATAAAAAGTTCAGAATCTAACATGGCTATATGCGCGGCTCTACCAATGAACGAGTTTGCCGAGCTCGGAAGATTATGATAGACACTGTAGCGGATAAGGTTCATGTCTTTTCTGTCCTCCAGTGGTCTGAGTAAGTTGTCGATCATTTCCCTGTAAGCCACAGCTGGTAAAGAGAATAAAGGTTGTGATATTAGTATCGCTCGTGTATTATTTTGTATCAACGCTTTTTGTACAATCTGTTCAATGGAAGATGAAGGAAGCAGGCTGTGGAGAAAGGTGGAGCAAATAGAGCACTAATGAACTCTTAAAACAAGCAAGTATTACAACTGAAGCATCCACTTATTACAGACCTTTTGCATGAATGCGGCAAAATTTGAATAACAATACTTTTTCATCCTTAGTCTCAAACTTATGTTTCCTGACAAAGGTTTTTTTTTGACATGAATGTGAGTCTTAGGATGTAGAAGTGCTGCTATTCAAATTTAGACGCCATCTATGAATCTACCAACAAAGCTAGACATTTATTTCAAACGGTGAGGAAATCGGTCCAATGATTGTTTTCGCATCTACCTGTACTCAAGGGTATTTACGATATGTAACCACGAAATGAGACCCTGAAGTATTGACTTTTGACAGGGAAATAGAACTTATAAATGTTACTGGCAAAACCAGTCATTTGACAAAAAAATTCAACATTCAAACTACCGACAAAAAATACAATTTCTGTCGAACCTAGCGAGGATGTCTATAAGAAATCTTCATGTCACCTTATGTTCAGTTTTAAGTAAAACCTGAGACAACAACCCCCCCCCCCCCCCCCCCTCAAAGCCGCAAAACAGTCTTGTCGCGGAAACAATTCTTCAGCACTCACCGAGCTCGGAATTTTCTCTCAGGGCTGCTCGACAAGTCTCCATCCTGGCCGAGTGGTATGGCACGTAATGGTCCTGTACTGAACTGACTAGAAGAATGTTCTTGAAATGTTGCAAACCTTGAAGAAAAAAAAGAAAACAAAAACTTCAATCTTAAAACGAGAACGTCACTTACGGCAGTTTTTTTGGTCGCCCAAACAAAATGGCTAATTGCCCATTTGGAGGTTTAAGCAATAGAGCACTTTCTCTGTGTTTACATAGCCGCCTCATCTAAACACGAGGAGGGTTGGAAGAATTCGAGACAGTTATGCAAAAGCCGAGATGTAGTCGAGGGTTTGAAAAACTTTCGAGAATTCTCCCAGTCCCCCGAGCACTCTATTTCTTTTATAAAATAATTCTCAAAAATACGCGCGACTCTAAAAGGTCACAAATGTATTTACATACTCTCATCTAAACACATGCACCTACCGACCAATCAGAGCGCGCGTAGTAGCTTAGTTATTTTATAAAAGAGAAGATAAAAGGTGAGAGAGTAATTCCCCCACACAGGCCTAATTCTCCATCTCTATTTTTTACAATTCTCCTGGATTTAGATTACTTTCTAACCCTTCACTGATCCTCTCTTGTCACACGCCATCCTCGGAGACCCAGGCGCAGTTAGTTTGGACGAGGAATTATATCCGCCAAAGACTGAAGCGTCAAAAGTTCACAAGTATTTGCCCGATTAAATCCCTTCCGCCCCAGCTAACTGCACCTGGGTCTCCGAAGATGGCCAGACGATAATCATGAAAAGAGGCACTGCGACAGCACTGTCAAATTATGGACCTCTAGATTGCTAAAACACTGGTCTATTCACTTACCATCTGATTGACTGAGTCGATAGATGAAAGTCTGTCGCGGGTCAGGATGATCATGTAACGATAACTGTAACAACGAATCGGACTTCTTCCATTTCTGCATAAACCACAGACCTGGAAATAAAGGGCAACGATGTGTAAGCTATAAGAAACATTTACTCTTACTTCTAAAATTATTACTTTATACATATGGGCTTCAGGATTGAACGCTAATGAGATTCAAATTCCTTATGATAACCATCACGTCATCCTCATGATAAGTGTCCTCATTGGTTAAAAGTCACCAAAACACACACAATTCTGTCAAATATGAAAATGTCAAATAACCCTGCCAAATATGAAGTATTAATTAAACAATACTTGCGTTCAATCCTGGACATAAGCGTGAGAAAAAACTAAAGAAAACTCTAACTACGACAAACCAAGTATACTCAGTGCTCTACATAATATTGCTATTTATACGACGCGGGATCCTTTCTCGAGCAGCGCCGGGCCTGTAATCGAGCCTAGATGAGTCACAGTTCACGCCAACATCGTCAAGTTTGTTGCAACGAGTTGTAACCGCTTAGACCCGGTAAGCTAACAGTTGTCTAAACTACCTTTACAACGACTTTGTGCATGACAGTTCTTACCTGTGCTGACAAGAGAGCTCGTTGGATAAAGCATTCCTAAATGAGGACCCGACAGGGACAAGAATGTGTGGATCTTGTCCAGAAAGGGCCTCATCTCAGGGTGGCCGAGAGCGGACCGGATGATAATGTTACCCAGAGAATGACCAACAAAACTGCAGAGATGAACACAAACCGGGGTTAAAGTGTAGAACAGAATAAATTTGGCACATTTTGTCAACAGCACATTGCCTTTTCAATGTGTAGGGTGTGATATATAAATCATGTTACCTCATGAGCCACAAAACGTTTCAAATTACAAGCAAACTAAGCGAAAAGAGAATTACTTCCAAGAAAAAACAAAGTCTCCATGAAGGGGTACACCTTATATTAAACGTCCTACTCGAACCCCACTTCCTGTTCCCAAATAAATCATTTCAATTTGAAAATCAAGAGAAACATATCCAAAGTTTTAACTGTTGTGTATGTAACCCCTTTGGAAGTAGCTGGGTGTCACGCTCGGGATATCCTTTTTATGTAACCTTGTAAGGCTACGTAGTATATTAGAGCCGTCCATTCATTGTCACGCAACGCTTCAGATGGGCATGGTGTGAGGTCATCCGCAACCGAGGATATGAAAACTAAAACAACAAACCTGATTTTCGTGGGAAAGAGATTGTAAGCTTCAATGTGATGCGTTATTTCCTGAACAAGCTTTTCAGTCATCTCTTCGAATGTCACGAAAGTGTCAGGCTGTTAAGACAACATCAAACATTACAGAAGAACAACAAAAACGGTTGCGAGGAAAGAGCCACGTCAAGGTTTGCGCATCTTGCAAAAAAATAAAAATTCATATTTGTCCTTTGCAACCCGCGTCAATCTTCTCCACCCTCAATCATCCTTGTTTCTCTATGGTTAATTATTGTCTCTTTGATGTTTTTCTTTCCTAGTTAGCTAATATTTTCAGGTTTTCTTCCAATCAACGGGTAATTCTGTACACGGCCAAAATACCGTGACTGAGAGAGGTGCTCGAGAGACCGCTTAGTTCGATTCCCCTAGTCATTTGTTGACACAACACTCATTTTTCACAGAGAACAAGATGTGAATTTGAAGTCGTCTACAGAGAGAGAAATGCGGGTTAGTATAACTCCTTAAAGTCAAGCCAATGTTTGACTTGACTAAATTGAAGACCCTCATAAGGGCATCATCATCAAGCAGCGGATTTTGTTCACCTGGTTGATTTCGGACATAAGAAAGTCCATCTTGGTGGAAGGGAGTCCCATCTCTAAATAACACCGAACAAGACGAAGATCACCGCTGTTACCTGCCAAACATAAAAACAGTCGCCATATCTCAATATGATGGTCTTAGCTGCGAGTATAGAGTGATCGTTGCGGAAGTCAACGTTTACAATTTTCCTCAGTAGCTTACGACTTTGCGAAGAGAATTCGTTGTGCCAGATAAGAATTGACTTCGAAAATTTGCAGAGCTTGTGAAAGATAGTAATTGGTGAAATGTTTACATCCTTGGGCGTAATATTCAAGGACAAATTAGCTTTAAAAACTGCATTATTTCTGGGTAGCAAAAATGATAATACTTAAACATTCTTTGTGACATTGTGAGTATTAAATCTGCGTTGCACTAAAAGTACATTCCATGGGACAGTTAATAGTGCTATGCCCTTTCAATATTGATGATTTTAGCTTGATCAGAAACTAAATCGCTTATGCTAATGAGGCAAATATTGTTAATGTTGTAGAAATTAGAACAACGAGAAGGGACCGCGGCGTTTCAAGCGTATGGTCGAAAAAAGCTTTCATCTAAAAACGGTTAACTTAAGGACGTTCGCGCCCAAAAACGTCCCACGTACAGATTTTTTTAAAACTTTGACTGCAGGTAGAAAATGATAAGATTGGATGAAAAACGTAAAAAAAATCGTGGGTCACCGAACTCGTTTGGAAGATGAGGCGCATCACAGATCATAGCATTTCTAGGATTTCCAGCCACTGAGGCGATTCTGGCCGGATTCATTACTATCGGCATATAATTAAGTTGAAGAATCATATCTAAGTTATGTGTGTTTAACACAGCATATATAGGCCTGCTTGATATATCTTTGCTACATATGCCGTTAAATCAGCTAGAATTAGCCTTAAAAAAGTACAACTTCTGAGTTACGCACACCTGTATCCATGTACCAATTCGACCCTATTTGAATAGTATATGAGAAATATTAAAACTTCCCACGTACAGATTTTTTTGTTTTTTAGTATCATGGAAAGGATCAGAAAAGGAAGTGATCTGCCGAAAAAAAAGTGGGGTCACCGAGCATCCAACAAAAATATTCGCACACAAAGTTAACGCAAAGGTCATCAGCTCTATATTTTACTCTATAGTTTTCGACTCGGTGCGCGCGCTTGAAAATGACGTGGCACGCGCGTGACCCATGAATAGCGTGCGCACTGGGGATGAGCAGTAGCAATGGGCGCGAACGTCCTTAACTAACATAGTGTTCATCCCGTCAAACAGTTAGTCTTTCGATGTGGTGCATATCAAGCTGACTTAAAAAAACGTCCTCATTTTTTGTAGGGAATGCTTACCATCCAAGCCATGAACACACACAATCAAGTGCGTCTGGATGCTTTCAGGAGGCTGGGCACTAAAGTATGGCTCACGAATTCCTTGGAAGCGGCGATCACTACAAAGTTAAACCAGAGAACATTGTTCCTTACTCTAATGCTTTTATTAAGCCAACAAGGGGATGAAGAATAGGTAAACAAACACAACTAAGAAAAAACTTCCTCAGTATTGCAATATTCACCAAGAATCATGAACGTGCATTTTTCTTGCTATAACTCACTGTCAGGAAGTGGTCGCCATGCCTACACCAGAAACGAAACGCTTCTCCAACGTATTTGATTGACAGTATCGTCAGGTGACGAATATGACGTAAAAATCACCTTTCTTGTTTTTGACTGTACACGAAAAAGACAGCAAAATCACAAACAGATGTCGTTTTGCAGTTCATCTCGCTCTCACCTGTAGAGTTGACAGGCATAATTCAAACTGCGCTTCACTGATCTTTTCGCTATTTCAAACCTAAAGGACGAATTCAAAGAACACGAAAGCCAATGAGTACTTTACAACGGTGAGAGGTAAAGAGGTAAAATCTGCATTCAAGCCAAGTGGCCCATCAGGCCGGAGCTTATCCCGGTTTCTGTAGCATGAAACGACTAGAAGTATTTCTGCTCCCCCTGGAATGGGTGCTAGTCCATCGCAGGGTTAAACATGGCATTAAATTCATCGGTACACATCTATACAGCTGGGTGGAGAGAGGCATTGTGAAAGTCAAGTGCCTTGCTCAAGAACACAACAGAGGGGCCCCGCCCAGGGCTCGAACCAGGACCACTCGATCCGGAGTCGAGCGCACTAACCATGAGGCCACCGCGCCTACACCTTAATAATAATCAGCGCGTAATTTTTTTCCAACGACTTCTTACATCAGTAACTAACCTGGATCGCACACTTCCTCCGTAAACAGAATCATGTCGGGATAAAGGTAAGGATGGCGAAATGTTTCCGGCGCAGGCCATTGGAAAACATCCTCCTAATGAAGCCGTAGACAGACCCTTCTTTTTGTTTTTCCTTGCTGGAGGGATTGGTGCACCATCAGTCACTGAGTTACGACATGACACTCCGTTGACAGATGGTTGTATGGTCACAACTTTGGACTGATTTTCCGAAGTTGCAGTCGGAGATGCTTCGGAAGACCTTGGCGTTTCGTAACTACTCGAGTCCGTTGCCGCGTCAGGGGGAGACGAAAGAAGGTCGGTTTGCGAGCCTTCACGATCAGTGGTGAACTGAAGTTCGGGGTCCTCGGAGTTTTCTTCGTTTGAGCTTTCAGTGCTGTCCGCAGAGGAACTTTTTGCAGCATCGTTGCAAATGAGTGTTATTTCGTCGCCATCCTGATTTACAGTTTCTTTCGATGCCTTTTCCGCAGAACTATCAATTTTACAAGACGCATCCGAATCATCGGCGTTAATGTCACTACTTGGTAGCATTTCAATGCCATTTATTGCCTGAGCATCAACAAAGTCCGACTCCTCAGTGTCGTCCGAACTGTCTTCTTTCTGACTCTTATCGCTCTCGGAAGGTTTAACTTCCCTAATCCTTTCGTTTTCAACATCCTCTTTAACATCAGACTCTGTTTCGTTATCAGACACCTTAGCGTCTTCTTGTTGAATAAGCGGCTGCATGCTCTCAAACTTGCTTAACGCCGACTGCAAATCTTCCAGTAAATAATCTTCACTTGGAACATCGTCTGTCTCGCCATTTATCGCAATGTTTATGTCGTCTAGAGCCGTCTCGCTGTATTCCTGGGTTGTCTCATCTGTCTCGTCTGTTTGCTCAAGGTTCTTCCCTGTTGCGTCGCTATCGTGATTGGCTTGAGCCTCGCTATCATGACTGGCTTGAGCCTCGCTATCGTGACTGGCTTGTGCCTCGCTATCATGACTGACTTGTGCCTGGCTATCGTGACTGGCTTGTGTCTCAGCTTCGTGGACACTCTCTTCTGACACCGCTTGGGATGTTGAATCGTCCTTTTCGGCTTCATCAGAATCTAAATGTATTGAACAATTCTGTTATTTTACATTTTACACACAGAGAGATCAAGAGAGTGTTTAGGCCTTGCAGGATTTTCAAAAGTCTTCCTTGCCCATAGACAACTTCCCGAGCACTGCTATGAAGCTTGCAAAGCCGCCCCCCGCCCCACCCCCGCCTGAAAACTAGTTCAGCTTTATTTATGGATTGTGTGCAACTGAAACGATTCCGTAGGGCAGCTTCTCTGGTAGTACTGAAGATACATTTATTTACCTTTACCGTTGATAACGAGGAACCTATCATCCACTCCGGCACTATCAACCTCGTCTGAATCCACTGTGAAAAATATGTCTTCCAACTCAGAGTTTCTGGGAAGATCTGACAATAAATAAACACCATTATTGCTAAATTAAGAATCTTGATGATGAACCCCATCAACAATAGAAGGCCTAGAGGGAGTGCTGGAGTCTTCCTTACCAGTTAAGATAGTTAACGTAAGTAAGTAAGTAAAATCCGTTATTTAAACACGATCAATGTTTAAAGCAAACTACCTGCTTGTGGTGTCGTGTATTACTAACTAAGTTTAAAAATATTTTAAAGTAAGTTTAAAAATAAGCTTAAAACACTATAAAAACGTACACTTGACATAAAAATTAATTACAAGTTGACAACGGATTTAGCGAATTCTCAGTCAAGATGTTAGCCCATTTATTAGAAGTCAGTAAGCTTTGCAGGTTTAAGATCTCAGCTATCAGTTAAAAACGCTTCATATCTCCCTTTTATGTGACCAATTCACAGCTATCATGATCAGTTAAACTCCATCCCGACACTAGTAATATTAGTACGTATACTTAACTATACGCTTACTTATAGTGGAACCAGGGAATTAACTCTGAAGTGTAAATTATAGTGCTACTTAAACCCATGAATAACCCACTGGGCATTAGCCCTAGTAAAGGGAAACAGGGAACCACACGAGGCAAAGAAAAAATCTTTTGACCTCGGTGGGAATCGAGGATTCCCACCGAGGTCAAAAGATTTTTTCTTTGCCTCGTGTGGTTCCCTGTTTCTCTTTACTAGGGCTAATGCCCAGTGGGTTATTCATGGGTTTAAGTAGCACTATAATTTACACTTCAGAGTTAATTCTCTGGTTCCACTATTTGTGTTCCCAGTGCTACGCGGCACAACATTCATATATACGCTTACTTAGTTTGGGTTCAAAATCTCTAAACAAAAACGTCTGTAAGTACCTGGTTCCCTGGGTTCAGAGAAACTATACTTGTCTTCGAATATGATTGGAATTGAAGTGGGATCCCCATCTAACAGAGGACACTCCACCTGAACTGGAGGAATGGTCTGATAATAACGGGACCCTTTCACACTCTGAGCCAGGCTCTGATGCTGCTGAAACCTGAGGGAAAACCACAAATGGATCAGAATAACTCTACATTCCAGGCCAAACGGACTTGCAAGTAGCCGCTGGCTGACCTTGCATAGAGACTTGCATTGGGTGGCCAAACGGACTCACAATTTTACTTGGAAGTACACGCAAGTCGTCATAAAAAAAAAAAAATTTTCAAGGCAGACGTATCCTTAAGTCAATGGATAATACGTTACTGTAACGAACGAATGGATGTCACTCAACTTGCGTTGACTTAAGTTGGGTGCCCAAACGGTGAAACACTTGCATCAACTTCCGCGCAGACCAAAGTGAGCGCAAGTCATCGCAAGTACATGCAAGGCCTGGCCAAACCGACCATGTTTTCTACTTGCGTCTACTTGAGTCTGTTTGGCCAGGGCTTAACAAGAACCGTAACGGTTAACCTGACAAGCTGTCTGAGACTGGATCACCTTTGAATGTTGAGCAATCTAAAGCGCTTCAAATCTACAACGCTGTACGTTTTAAATCTTACGAAAGCTATGAGAACTTTCAATAAATCAATAGAGAGTATCATATTCTATTTGCTTACAACTGCTCCGGTGTGCTTTGAAGTTCGTTCCATGGGTACTCCTGAATGAAAAACGCCTCCGAAAAGTGAGAGAGCTGTGAAACGAGTGAGTAAAAAACGCATAATTATCATTATACAGTAGTATATAAGAAATACAAGCTAACCTAACAAGAAGAAAATGAGTTACGAGTTTTAAAAATTCTGTACAGCAGTTAAAAATTTCCAAGCTGTCCTCTTAACATATTATCACAGAGGGTCATTATATCAAGAGGCTATTTCAATCAGGGCCTAGAAGAGGAGACAGAATACTGCTCCCCACCCTCCACTCCCTCCCTCTCTCCCAACTCACCCCTGTACACCAATCCTGTACAGCAGTTAAAAATTTCCAAGCTAACCTCTTAACATATTATCACAGAGGGTCATTATATCAAGAGGCTATTTCAATCAGGGCCTAGAAGAGGAGACAACGAATACTGCTCCTACCCTCCACTCCCTCCCTCTCTCCCAACTCACCCCTGTACACCAATCCTGTACAGCAGTTAAAAATTTCCAAGCTAACCTCTTAACATATTATCACAGAGGGTCATTATATCAAGGGGCTATTTCAATCAGGGCCTAGAAGAGGAGACAGAGAATACTGCTCCCCAGCCTCCACTCCCTCGCTCTCTCCAATTCACCCCTGCAGGTATTTAAGAATATTTCTTTCTTACCCTTTGGTTGTGGTGCTCTTTTCTCAAAAATGGTAAAATAGCTTTGTTCAGACTAAAGAATTCAAGGAACTGTGACCAGCTAAGGATAGCTAAACAGTAAAAAGAAACAGTTTGTTAGAATACAAGTCCATGAAAGCTTGCATGATATCAGTTTTATAAATTACGCAGTTCCAGAATATTCAGAAAATGAACTGAAGGTCATTGGAGATTGAGATGGGGTGAGATATATCAAACAATACATATTTTAGGTTAAACTGAATCTTCAGAGGGGTGGGGGGATCAAATCAAATAACTTTTTTGGGGGTAATGAAACCATATTTTCTAAAAGCAGTGCATTAAATTAAATGACTATGTCAAAATCGTGACTAGCTAATGATACATTTTCTTAAAATTACGAGAGAACTGATTTCCACATAATTTAAAACAATAACATTGAAAGGAATCTGAGCACTATCACATATTCTAGTCCCTTAATTTGTAATCCATACCTGTACTTTTAAAGAGTTATCTGCAGCTTCTGGATTTTATGTCATTAGTTGTCATGAAAGCATGGTCCTTGAAAACTACTATTACTAGGTTTTTCATGATCTAAATAACATGCTTCTCAAAACCATGTTGACCCAATTAAGTAACTAGTGTCTGTGGTCTGCAATGCGTGTACAGAAACTACTAATAACTGCATGGACCACTTCACTACACTGCTCGGAAAATACTAACCTCTTACCAACCGAGCGTGAGGACAGTACTGGGGAATATTGGCCACGGTCGTGGCAGTATGGACCAAGCAAAGCGAGGTCCGTACAAAAATGACCGAGGGCCAATATACCCTAGTATGGCTCAAGCTAGCTAGGTAAGTAAGTAGTTTATTATATGGCGCTCAGGCCATGCTTGTTTTGAATTTGCCGGCTTTCGAAAACAAAAAATACACAGCTGATGACCATTTCCATGGAAACGGTCCGTATGGCAAAATCCTGACCAAGAAAGAACCAGTCAGAACGCTCAGACTTACATTGCCATATAATAAATGCATTTAATGACAGTATGCCCTCACCTCTGAGCTAAGGTTGTTTAGGTCACTGCATACTTGAGAAAATGTTTCCTCACAACCAGCTGTAGCCTACAAACAGTAGGACAAAATATTTAATGTGTCATCTAAATTGTGACCTGAGATAACAAAAATAGACAACGATACTGCATGACAAAAATATTACCCTATACTAACCAAGCGCTTTGGCCATACAGGGGAATATTGGCCTGAGGTCGTGGCAGTATGGACTGAGGCGAAGCGAGGTCCACACAAAAACGACCGAGAGCCAATATTCCCCAGTACGGCTTGAGCTAGCTAGGTAAGTAAGTAGTTTATTATATGGCACTCGGGCCATGCTTGTTTTGAATTTGCTGGCTTTTCAAAACAAAAAATACACAGCCAATGACCGTTTCCATGGAAACGGTCCATATGGCAAAATCCTGACCAAGAAAGAGCCAATCAGAACGCTCTGGATTTACCTTGCCATATAACAAAATATTATATACTTCGGAAAGAACTTGTGTACCTCTACTGTACTGCATAACACTTCCAGCTTTTCACCAAAGTCTATCATGCCTGATAAGAGGATTATTTGCTTAGTTATTAAAAATACTTTATGAAAATGATGCATTTGGCATTATCTCTTATTACAGCTATGGTACCAGGTTAGAGACAAACAGGATATTGAGTAGGATAGTGGTAAAAAAAATCAAGAAAATGTGGGTCCACATACTCTGACGTGTCAAATTTTTGCTAAAAATTCCTGATGGCTACCAATTTCTTGATAGTAATGATATTGCAGAAGCATTTGATAAATCTTACCAAGATCCATTCTCTGATTTTCAGGAAGAAGCTCAGTTAAACATTGGAAATAAGCCAGCAGATTTACTTGAGCAGACAAAAGAGTACTGCATAATGCCCTAAATAAACAAAAAAACGAAATTTATTGATCAAAAGCATGCAAATGAGTATGATGTTGAAAATTATACTGCACATGAGGATGTCCAGTACCTTTAAAAGCTTATATGAAAAAAGTAATTTTCCCAGTTCCCCAAAGGCAAAAGATAGTCACATACACCTGTATGGCACCTGGGCAGTTCTATGGCATGCAGTACAGCATACTGTACTGTAGCCCTGGAGAAGGGATGGTTAATCTTTTATGTCCAATCTGAATGACTGAAATCTGATTTTTCACTTTTATTACTAATAATAATAAGATAATATTTCTAATTGGACAAAAAAGCTATTTCCAGAAATGACAACAAATGATCTTTTATGGTTACAGTACAAAAGGCAGGCTGTACCTGTGTGTATCATATGCAAACTGTAACTGCTTTTCAACAAGTGAAGTCTTCGAACTCTGCAAAAGAGCATTATAATAATTGTAATGAACATATCTTAATATCACAAGGATATCCATTATCAGTTGTTACATATCACTTCAAGGTTATCCAATCAGCTATTAATCCAGGGTTCTTGTTAAGAGGCAGTAAACCGGTAATTTTTACCGGCTGTTCAAGTAAATGTTACCGGCTGTTTCACTGAAATATTTACCGAAATTATCCAACGAATGTTCGTCTGTTCAAAGGTTAAATCCCATTTCGTTTATGGGAAAAAATTGCTTTCCCTTCGAACCAATGCTGTGAAGATATTTAGCAGATGTTACCGCTTTGAAAATACATCATTTGTTGAAGCAATCCAACTTGTTTTTCCACCCCTCGAAACGACGTTCGCCATGTTTCCTTTCCATTCCTCTCGCGGCCAGGGGAAACCCCCCATAATCCATTGAGAAACGTTTACAAAATGGCGTCCACACGTGGAAAACGACAGAAAGGTCTGTTAGAATTTGGTTTTCAACCAAAGCGTCAGAAAAGCGGTGGTGGGTAAAAATCAATAAAATAGTACAGTATAACCTACTTTATTTTGCTGAGTATTAAATTAATTTAACAGCCGCTGACACGCGACAGTGATCGATACGAACGTCAAGTTAACACTTGAAAACGCTTGCCCGTGCATTGTCTTCTGAATCCTGAGTTTTGAGCACTTGTATTTTCCCTGTTGCAGTCAAAGCTTAGTAGTATTTCAAAGTAGTTTTTAGTATTAAGTTTGTTGAAGAAAAGTAATATAATCTTGAAAGAAAAAATGAATAAACGTTGCATAATACTAAAGTGCCACAGTCAATAAATAAAAATGATCACTTTGACTATAACAACAATTTGTTGGTTCATGAAAAAGGGTGCCACGAGTCATGTTAAAAGACACTTTCAATCACGGAAAACCCAGTAGCTCCCGGGGGCTTCGCCCCCTGGACCCCACCGGGGCACTGCCCCTGGACTCCGGTGGGGGCCTACGCGGCCCCCACACCCCTGGCGTGAAGAGCAGGTAACAAAGTTACCTGCTATTTCTGGTTTTTTACCTTCTATGAAAAAATTTAGCAAGAACCCTGTAATCAATTGTATTTCTGTGATTAATTTGACCCTTGGCTACATTAAGATGTCTATAAAGTTTACTTTTGCTCGAGTGTACTGCAACTAATATAAGTGCCAAATAAATGAATATACTTATAAGAAAGCCATTGCAGAAACACACACCAACACACAGAACAACTCATTCATACCTGGGGGGCTAAGGCTTTGTTACTGAACAGTGCAACATAAAAAGTTGGTGTTGATACCCGTTGATTGGAGGGTTGTTTACCAAGCCAGTTGTTCTTTACAGGCCTAACAATGCTGAAGGGTATAAACAGAAAAAACCACCACATATGAGTGCAGACAATTTCTTTTTATTAGCAGTTTAATTTGCTATCTAAGTTTATAGGAATATTTAATTCAGTGCTACTGTAGTTCTAGCGGATGAATTGCTTTTGCTCACCCGCCATGTTTCTTGAAAGAAAAATTTTCTCCTTTCTCTTCTTATCTAAATCTAAATATCATTATGTCGGCAAAATCATGGGACGATTCCCTTCCTCTTACGTGGGAAAGTCACTAGATGCGCAACTCCTTTAGATAGAAAGTACAATGAGAAATGGTTTACCTGTGATCAGGAAGACCAAGTGCTGTTACTGTGGCATGAATTGTGGTGTCGATGACAGCAAAGTGATAATAATCAAACAAGATGGGCACATGGTGGTGCAGACCCTTCACACAAGACATGTGCAGTTTTAATGTCTGCGTGCTTACACTTGTCAGTGACTCAACAGATTCAAGTCTGTACAATAAAATAACAAAGAAATGAAGAAAAATTATAATTATTAAAGTCAAAAACAATATGCCAAATCAGTTATGATGATAGCCTCTTTTTAGAACAAAGTTTTTAGTTAAAGGCCTGCAAATGATTTTGATTAAATTTGATACTTGCAAGGATAGATACAAGAATCCTTTGAGATCTACAAGGTACAGGGGAAAGAAAAAATTTTGCAAGATTTGAAAAAACCCTTCTCAAACTTATCAATAATTTATCATGTAAAAGCGAAGAAAAACAAAACCGTGAAGGAGCTTTGGATACCCGGTCTTAATTAGCATAGATTTTCATGATTTCAATCTTCTTTAATTAGTTTTTGTTTTGATTAAGAAGATATCTCAAACACGAGAGACAGAGTTTCATTGGCTTATCCAAACACCCCATGTGTCATATTTTCAACTCTCTTCTTGGCATTTGGATATCCTGATTTGGTATTAGTTCCAGAGGTGAGTACAAGAATTGGACATTTTGATTGGTCAAAAAGCTCATAATATGATACTTTATTCACCCTGCTAGTAAGAGCTTGTTTACTAAAATTGCCATCTTTGCCATCTCGCCAAGTAAACATGGCAGACAGTTGCTGAATGAAGTTTTCATTTATTCAAAACAGATTACTTAAGTCCAGATATTTGAAAGGATGGAGAATTTTCACAATGACTTCTCTTACCCTTGGACCAAAATTCTTTTCAAGAAATAATATTTGTGGCTTTGAAGAATCGTAAAAGCAAAGGTTAAGATGAATGCCAGCAGCTCAGATCGATCGACCAAAATTTAGTTTTCTTCCAACTAAAGTTAATCATTTTTAGACGATGATGACAACTGTGAATGAAGTCAACAATCATAAAACAAAGGTACTGGATGAATTAATTTTTTGTAGTGTCTCGCTCATTTGTTTTACTGCTGAACTTGATGCGTAAATTGATACACAATCGATGTAGATGTAGGGTTATTATTAAAACTATGAAGGTATACGTTTATGCACATGAACAATAATTATTGCATTTGTGCTTTTACGGTTCAGTCTGTTATTTTGTAGTTCTTGATATTCACCTCTGAAAATTATACCCACCTCAGGCTCAATGAACATTGGTGAATACGCTATGTGACCTGGCGGATGTCAAAAATGTGAGCACAGCAGACTTTTTTTACTTTCAAACTTGACATGTAAGGTATACAGTAACAGCATGAGACAATTTTCAACTACACGCATTGATCAGAAAAACTTCTTACCCATATTCTGAGTCAGAGAAGAAGAGCTCCACTGTCATTAGATAATCAGCCTGGTCAATTTCCTGGACAACCTGATGAAAAGATTGTACACAGAAAAAAATAGTTTATTCTTACTGTTTGGGAAAAGGAGAGTGAAACACTTTTATTAACAATGTTCTCATTCTTTTGTTTCATTCACTGATTGGTAATCGCAATCTCCAAAACAGTTACCATAAAGGTAATTAATGCTTGCCATTAAAATCAAGATCTTATCAGATAACATAATGCAAAGTACTGTATTTACTCTTGACTAATGATTCTATTGAGGTTGGTTCAACCTGGAGCCAGGTTCAACGTTGGGCACCTGACAGGCAGCATTTTTCTTTGTTGGTGACAGTCTTATGTGCTACCAGCACACAGAGGACTACATGTAAGTAAGTAAGGCCCAGTTCAGACCCCGAACTTTTCATGAGCCTAACCTAATACCTTGAATTAAGTACATGCAAAGTTTGGCGTTTGAATCAGTTAAGACAGGCTGACTCCCTTAGGGAGTTCAGGGCTGGCTGAGAGTGTTTATTTTCATCAAGTTAAATTTACAATTTTTACACACAGCACTCACATGACGCAGGTTTTATTATGTCCGTTTAATATTATACTTATATTATATTTATTGATTATTTAGAATAATTTTAGAATGTTGTTCTAGTCATTGTATAATTTGTAATAATTCTGAGAGTTTAATATATCCTATCCTATCCTATCCTATCCTATCCTATCCTATCCTATCCTATTGTATCCTATCCTATTGTATCCTATCCTATCCTATCCTATTCTAAAACAATCATAATACATGAGCTCTATAATTTTATTACCAAATAAATTTATTATCTAGCAAATGAATATCATTTTGTGTCCAATACTTGAAGCTATGGTTTCAGCGAACTTGCACCACAGTTGTTATTATCTACAAGCAAATATAGCTACAGTGCATCAGATGACTGAAGGGTGAAGCCTCATTTTTTTTTTGCTTGCCCTACCAGCTTTACATCTTTCTCTTGTGTCAGTGAAGTAGGAATGTTAAATTTACCTTGTCACTATTAACCAACATGTGGAGGCGAAACACAAAGGAATCATTCAACACAATAGTCTCATTCCTGTAAAGAATTTGAAACGTCTTAGAGATGGCTGTCCCTCCAGATGTCGTAATGGTCGCTCCAAACTGATATTCCTGTCCTTGAATGTCTACAATGAAATAATAAATGTAATAACTGTCCACAAAATAATAATATAAATACAATACAATACAAAATAGCAAATTGAAAATTGTAAGTTCTAATAGTTTAATTGTTACCACCGTTTTCATTGATACGCAACTTTCGAAAACAAAACACCCACGGAAACGTTTTCAAAATTTCCGTCAATAATACATGTTATCGACAGATCGGATCGAAATCGACCAATCACTGCCCACTAGCTTGACGTAAGGAAGGTCTAAAGGTCACACTAGGGGCTGTGATAGGTGGATTTCAATCCGATCTCTCCATAACACGCAAGACTGACGGAAATTTTGGAAACGCTTCCCCGGGTGTTTTGTTTTTCAAAGTCGCGTATCAACGAAAACGGTGGTAACAACAACAGTTAGCACATCTTTCAAGACACAGTTAATACCTTGCTTGCTAATGCTTCCATTTAGGTTTTAAATGTTGACATGGAAGAGCAAGAAAATAATCTAAACAAATTTTTTATTTACATTATATCCTTGCTTTGTGATTGTACGTGCATTTGAATATGTTTTAAGTCTAGGATCATCCACATCATCAACTGCTAAAAAATGTCATCTTTGACAAAAGAATCTTACCTGAGCTAATGTCAAGTCGTTTCTCCACCTCTGTGCTCGCTGCAGCTTTTACAGGAGGCTTGAGTGTACAGCGGATCTGATAATACCTGAAAATTAAAACAGATGAGTCCATTTACTCTTTCATAAAGTGCTAGTTTTACTCAACGCAAGAAAAAAATTATTAATTTCAGCAGGTTACGAAATTTTTAGAATAACACCTGACAACTCTATTTATGACTAGATGTAAACATGCAGGACCACAGGTTTTTGGCTCATGGCTTGAAACTATCTAGCAAAGAAATAGCCTCAAGACTTTTCTACATTATTTACATAAATATGTAAAAACAAGCTGTCCTCAAAGTGCCCATTTTTTCTCATGAAAATAAACCAACGTTATAGCCTGTTTTCAAAGTCATAACAGTATAAGTTTTCATTACCATACATTTAAGAAGTTAAATATAACTGATAAGATTATATAGCTGTAACACAAAATATGCAAAGTCTTTGTAAGAGGGACTGTACAAACAATGCACAATAAATATTTAACAATAACACTCAGCAGTACTAAATATTCTAAAATACCAAATACTTCATGAAAATGAATTCAAAGTCAACAAAGAATGATACTGTCAGCAGTTGGTTTATAGAGCAACACTAGATGGCTTCAAAAACATGTGAAAAACAGGTGGACTGTAAGAAATAATTTACTGTAAAATGGAACACAAATTTAATCTTGCAATACATGTTAAGTTTTTTTGGAAGACAACATACCACTGAGCATTCAACTGAACCAAGAAAATTAAGATAACCAAAAGTAGCGGTAGAAGTAGCTGAGAATGACAATTGAACATTTTAAAATGATACATACCCGCGCTGAAAGAGATCGACATTGTGGAACGTCGAAAATTCCACTGCAAACTCTATGGTCGCTTGTAGATCTCCTGACATAATTCACTGCTCTCCAACTGGATGGGAATTATGAACGGTAATTTCTTTATCCAAGCAACGTTCTACATCTCATCTGATTTCGTTATCTCCTGCCAAATATTATCGCCTTGAAACTGCTGAAAAAATATCAATCATGCGAGTGCGCGATAAACATTTACCTTGAACCATGCAACCGTATTAAACTGTGTTGAGTTCGAAACGCGCGCTTTCTCGAGACAGCGTCCTGCGATACTCAAGACGGGTAAATTACTATGATTTTTTCCTTTTTTTTTAGGTCAACATTGGTTCGCGAATTTAATAACTCGCAGTTTTAAGTGGCCTTACAGTTTCCAATTCGTCACTGATAAAGAGAGACCGGATCGGCAATGCGTCAGTCACAAAAAGAATTTTGATCTTTGCGAAAGCATGGAAGCTCAAGTTAAAAAATTCAAAAAATACTTCAAAAGTAAACGTACGAAGACAAAATGTCAAAATGCCTAAAGTTAAAACCCGCTTTTCAGTTCCTTTTGACATAAAATATGAACAGCACTCTTTACAACTGTGATCGATCTTTTACACTACCAATTAACCTTCCGAACGCGAAATATTCTTTTGTTTTACAACTTGACCACTCATAATTAAGCAGCAATGTAAGCCGTTCCAAAATAAGCTAATTGTACATTAATAATGCACAAAGCACATAATATGAATGTACCTGAAGTTGTTTAGGGACTTGCCTGTCTTCATGAAAAAAACGCTAACCTACCACTTCCGCCGCCATCTTGTTTCTCGCCGCTCTCCAACACAGTACCTCTCGACCGCATGTATACGGGGGAGTGTTGGGTTCCATGTTGTTTCCAGGGAGACGGATGTGTTTTCCTGTCACGTGATATATGTTCATATTATGCTCACCAAACATTGTGTCGCTAGACAGTTCGAGTGATTATTTCAAAATGGGAAAGATCACATTGGAAATGTTGGCAAAATCTCCAAGTCATACAAAGAAAAGAAGAGACGAAACTGTGCAACAGTACGCGCGAAGGTTGACTCACCTTTATTTTTCCGAGAAGAACATCGATGAAATTGTAAGTAGACCTGTATGGCTGTATGGTTTCATCGATTTTTCGATTCTCCTGGCGCGATCGGTATCTCTAGATCGTTGTTTGTAAACCTTTTAGATTTCGATTGTTTTTATCATTATGCTTCTAGTTCTTTATATTCGCTTATAAATTGCTCAATGAGCTTACAACACATCAACATGCAACTTAATGAATGTTTTACCTGAACTTAATTTTGTTGAAAAAGTTGTAAGCCCTTTTTGAAGACAAAAGCTTTACAGATCCTTTTCCTAAACGACAGTGCAAGACTTTTTGGGTGATATGTTTGCAATTCTTAGGCATTTTGCTTTGTACTGAGCATTCTGGAAATATGAAATAAGATAGTGTGTCATTCATCTCATTGCAGGACAATCTCTATCACTGTCGCAACCTGTCAGTTCTCTACCTTTATGACAACAATATTTCAAGAATCAAGAATCTTGGATTTGCAACCAACCTGACACACTTGTACCTACAGAAAAATGAAATAACAAAGATAGAAGGGCTAGACAACCTAAGGAGATTAACAAAGTTGTAAGTGAAACTCTTCTTTACTCTGATGTTTGCTGTGTTTATGTAGCCTCAAGCAAGGTAGACACACTTTGTAATCAGTGGGTTAGTTAAAGATGATTTCCAGTCCGTACTGCGCAGTCTCAGTACCCTCACGTTTATAAACATTACAACGGCGCACTCAATGGAATGTGAATCGATGTTATTCGTTAAAAACCACATACCTTATCTTTGAGGCCTTTCAAATTATTTTTCCAACTGTTTCATTGAGTTTTACAGCTGCAAAGTTGTTTCATCAAGTGATATGAGAAAGAACAAAGCATTAAGCTTTGACCGCTTCATATCCATAATGGCGGTTGTTTTTTAAACTTCGAATTTACTTCATGTAAGTAGTTGCGAAATGTTCACATTTCTTGACGTCTTACATGAAACAAAACAAAAAACGTAAACAAACTCTCGAGAGTGCGCAGTACGGACTGGAAATCAGCTTTAAGCGATAGAGCACTTATTGGTGTTTACATGGCAACACCTAAGCATGAGAAGGGTTATGAGAACTCAAGACAGTGATGCAAACCATTGACTATGTCTTGGGTTTGTATAACTTGAGAATTCTCCCAGCCTTGCAAGTGCTGGGATGAGGCTATGTAAACATGAAAAAGTGCTAAATTATTTTGATAAAACAATTCTCAAAAATGTGCGCTTATCTGAAGTTTACATTCTCTCTTCTGAACACATCTATCAACCAATGAGAGTGTGCATAGTAGCTTAGTTATTTTACAAGCATGTGTTACCAAAAGTTAATGAAATGTTCTCTTACAATTCTCAGATATCTTGGTTCAAATTCCATCACAGTTGTGGAAGGATTGGAAAACTTAGAAAGTTTGAGAGAGCTTCACATTGAGAAACAGAGTCTACCCCCTGGTGAAAAACTACTCTTTGAGCCAAGGTCACTTCAAGCCCTTTCTGTAAGTATGCTTTGTTTGGTTTGAGAACAAATTCTCCCCACTGGACTCTATATGTCACTTATAGGACTTGTTAGTAGAAATTTTATATTTATCATGATGATAAATGACTTCTCAGATGACACTTATCAGACATTTTTTGTTTCTGCAGAAATCTTTGTGTGTATTGAACATTTCCGAAAACAACATAGACTCCATTGAAGAGCTGAAATGCCTAAAGAACACAACACAGTTCTTTACAGAAAACAACTGCCTTTCAGATATGAAGGTATGGTGTATATTTCTCTATGTGATAGTACATCATTCTCAGACTTGCAAGCACAAACAAAACCCTGCACCTGATTTTCCAAACAGTAGAAAAACAAGTCCCTGTAAGGTACATTAACATTGATGAAATCTTGTCTTATAGGAACTTTCAAGAGTCTTGTCATCATGGCCATCACTGTGGAGGTTAGAGCTGTCTGCAAATCCTTTGTGTCTCAAGAAAAAGTACCGAGACAGAGTTATAGTCATGTCAAGATCATTAGGTAAAGTAAAATATCTAATACATTGAAATTTCCTGACATGAAATCTATATTAATTTATACATTCAAGTTGTTCTTATGGTAAATGTTGCTGACCTTTTCACTTGCCAAGATATCTAAAACAGGTTGAGACCATTTGTAATGTTCACAGGGGTTGTACCCTTTTTCAAAACAAATTTTCAGGACTTTTCCAGGACTTAGATTGACTATTCAAGGGCTATAATATTCACACGAACCCCTGCACTCCCAAGATCTCAATCAGTGTAAAATTCTCCTTACTGCCTTCCATTTTAACAAGATAATTTGGTTTATCAACTGGGTTGATAATGTGAATTGGCCACCGTGAAGAGATTTGAAAGCTGATGTTGACGTTTCAAGCGTTTAGTTGAGTTAACAGATTTCCAGAACTTTCCAGGACCAGTGACTTTTTACCAGGACTTTCCAGTCCTGGAAATGCCAGAAGAACACTCCAGGACTTTCCAGGTTTTCCAGGACCCGTGCAAACCCTGTGTTCATTGACTCCGTTATCTAACTGAAGTTAGATGAAATAAATAATAGATGAATTTCTGTAAAAATACATTATTATTGAATTATACCATAAAAGTTGTAATTTTTGATTCTTTGTATTCTAATGTTGTAGTGATGCTAGATGGCAAGGAAATTAATGAGACTGCCAAGCGATTTCTAATGAACTGGAAAGCTAACAGAGATGCCAGAAGACAGCAAAGGAAACAACTGCACTTCCTTGAAGGAGGTACAGCCTCAGACTTTATATCAAGCTCATCTAATGCCCTCTCTAGTATACCTTTACTTCCACCAATCACTGATGGGGGTTACGTGATTAATCCTGGAATGAACCCTTTAATTTATGATGGACATGCACCTGGAGGACCCCACTCAGTTGCACTTCCTCGGGGCACAAAACCATTGGCTGCAATAATGCAAGCAAGGGCTCCCAACTCTACACTGTTAAACAGGAAACCAGCAGATGACATGTCACAATCAAGGTATGAACATCAAACCTTTTGTAAGATGTTACACGTAATGCAGTGGAAGTTTGTTAAATGACCAGAGGCCTGTTTCTTTATAGCCCTGGAAACTTTTCAGTCCCGCAAAGCCATTGTAAGTTTATCTGTATCTAAAAACAGAGAAGCATGTGTGCCTGAAACTTCTAGTATGAAGGGAACCTCCATTCATATTAAGAATATGTGAAGAAAACAGCTATGTAATCATAAGGTTCAGGATTTTGCTATGGCTTTATGGGCCTGAAAAGTTCTCAGGGCAACATTTTTGAGCAGCCATCCCCCACCTCTTTAGATGAGGGAGAATAACTGAAGTATTGCTTTATTCTTTATTCTAATACCTGAAAGTTCAACCCAAATCATGAGCAGAAAAATGAAACAAGTTAGATTTATTAAATAAGTTATTTTTGTATATTAGGCACTCAGAACAGTTAGAGTATTTCTCTTACTATATAATTCAGTGTGTTAAAATATATCTTGTCATTTGTTTTTCAGATTTCCTAACATCTTTGCACCTCCACGTCCCATCATATCTGAAGGAAAATGGGAAAGTGACAGTGACATCCACAGTGGACCACCTCTCCCATTACAAACATAACAACATATATTACTTGAATGTGATTTTGAGAATTTAGATTAGAATATTGTAATACGTTTTGTACAATGAAGAATACATTATGTTTTCTCAAAGAAAATTACTAAATTATATTTCCCTTGCAAGAAATTAAGAAGATGAAATCTTCAACAGCTTTATTTCCATTTCAAGACATATACATCTAATATACAGTTGAATGTAACATTTCAAAGTTACAGGTTTTAAATTTCTTGTATAAATTGCTGTGAAATTATTTTGGTTTGACCTAAACTTCAACTCAGTACTGAAAAATTATCTCAGTAATGATGTTACAACAGTCATTACTAAAATGTACATACATGTAAATGATGTAAGTATGGTATTATGCATTATTAATAGTATTTATTGACTTAACAGAATATTCTTACACCATATTATTGTCAAGATCGAGGGACACTATGTAACTTCTAATAAAGTCAATGTAGAAGTCTTGAATAAGACATGGCAATTGAAAACCTTTTGTTAGCAGTTTGTCAGTCACAGGATGAAAAGAAAACTATTATTTCAAGAGTGACCAGCTTTTCGTGAGTCGGGGTGTAAATTGCACATTATATACTGTACACGGCAGTAGCAATAGTAAATTCATAAAACAAAAATTTGTGATATTAATGCCTTCTAAATCTTAATGACAAAATGAATTTCACTGTATAATGTATGATCAATCTAACTAGAAATTTATTTTTTTGATATCTGTAGAAAAATCTTGCACTACCAAATTCATTAAAGTTTTCAAACTTTTGAGTACTTGCAACTAAAAACAGGCTCTTCTTTTTAACATAAACCAACAATGCAGAGCCTGGTGTACCTGTTTGCCTTCCATGCTACTCAGCCATTACAACAAAGTTGGAGTTAAAATAAACATTTTGAAGTAAGAATTTCTGTTGTCTCCTATTTTTAATGTGTCCTTAGGTGTACCTTTCATATCCAGCTAAATAATTTTATCTATAGTTTCATTCCTACAGAATTTTCACACTGTCAGCAATCTAAGCTTTCTTGACATTAAACAGCACATGAAGCTTAATAGTTGAATGAAATTTTGCAGTGCTGCAGTTTACCAGTCTACCTCTGGTCCAGGGAAGGATAACAAGTAAAGGTAATTTCCTTCCGTCTTTCCTACCTACAACTAATTGATTTGCCAAGCCAGATGTCTGTGACAATCTGTCAATACCAATTTATTTACCAATGAAAACTGTGCGACGTATACATATAGGAGTCTCTGAAGTTTGTCCAGTGTTCAATTGATTCCTCCATTAACTGGAACTGGTCCACTGCGATTTGATCCAAACAGACACTCGAACTTCTTCACGTATATGTCACAGTGCTCACCTTTGAAAACACAAGGACAAGCAAAAAATTAAGATAAGAGATCATCATCGCCTAGATAAAAAAAAACATTGAAAAACTAAACCCTTCATTCCACAACAGGATTTACATCTAAACTAATGGCAGAGATAAATTAACATCCTTGTGGATCAAAATACAACAGGACAAGAGAGGAATAACTTTTATGTTATCCTCTTGATGTACTCGTGAAGTACTAACATTAACAACACAACCAACAAAAAGACAAAATATTGACTTAATAAAAATAAAGACAAATTTTGCACCTGGAGCAAAGTCTGGGTTGCCACGTAGCCGCACATTACGTTGTTCAAAGAACTTGTACACTGCAAAAAAGAAAAAGACGTCAATGTAAACGTGTTTATTTGCAAAAGAAAGACGTATGTGTACATACAAAGGGAAAAGAAATCACATGTGAGATGTGTAATCTATAACTGACTGACTGACACTGACTGATGGGTGGGCAGACAGACAGGCTGACTGACTGACAGGTGAGCAGACACAGACTGACTGACTGACGGACGGACGGACGGACGGACGGACGGACAGATGGACCAGCCAACAAACAAAGCACACAAATATTCATCCCAGACTTTTGGCTGCAGGTGAAAACGCAAAAAGAAGAACTTAAAGTGTATCAAGTTGTAGTCTCTTGGCATACCAGTGTAAAAAAGCATGGAATCTTCGGGGTTTGAGGCAGCTTCTAAAAACTTTCGAGGTGATGCAGAGTCTTCTGCACCTATCGCACGGATGTAACGTAATGCAGGTAGTACCTGCAGAAAGGAAAAACACAAAAGAGATGGAATATTTAAATGAAAAATTGAGTGCAACAAACTTTTTTAAAGTGTTAAGTTATTTGTGCATGGTCGTGACCTACTTGTTGTTTAGAAAGGAGCACCTCTATTATTTCCTCATTGGCAGTGTTTAGTCTCTAAAAGAAATAAATAAATTACAACAATAATAAGTGCCCATAAAGGGAAGTAATTTTGCTTGAGCACTACTTAGTTTCAACTCAATAATATGGATTTGCTCTGGCCGAGTCTTTTGAAAAACAACTTACTTCATCAAAAATACTAGACATTCTTAACACATGTCTATACAATATTAATATCAACTGCACCTTCAGCATATCCAAGGCTAGCTGATAAGTTGGAGGGTAAGTACTTTCAAGTGACAACATGAGGCATGCCTGAAAAATACAAAAATTCCAAGGAAGATCAAATTAATTGTTTTGAAATATGAACAAATCACCTGGGAAAGGCTTGGAGAGAGAATGTTAATTTGCAAGCAATAGATCAATGATATAGTATTTAAGGTCATAAGTAATTCTAACACAGTTGATGCTCTTACCAGTGGTTTGGAGTCACTTATAACATGATACTGTAGGAACTACAACAAGATATTAAGATATCAAAACATGTAATGTTATTTCATGGGCATCACAATAAATTTTTTATTGATACTAAATAAATTTCAAAAACAAAGTATTTTTAATACCTCATATTAGACAGATGAAAATTTGAAAGGCTCATCATACCTGATGCAACTGGTAGAAACACTTGTTGTGTACAAGAAGATTGATAATCAATTCATAAAGATAGTGCTGTCAAGGAGAAAGAAAAAGATCATGAGTTTACATGACAACAATCTGATACATGACAAGAAGCAGCAAAAAATAATGAAAACGTTATGCTGTTTGTTTTAATTACATGCGTGAGGAAACTTCAAACAGGAGTCAGTAACTGGTTTAGAGCACGCCTTGAGTAAAACAACTTGAGTTAATCAAAACAGTGAGCCAGCTGATTACTCAATAGACTGTTCCAGGATCTCAGTCATTGGAGACAATCACAAAAAGCAAGTGTGTGAAAGATGAATGAGCAGGCTGCTTTGGGAGAGAGACATTCCCTTTCTCTCTAACAGACCCTGATTGTTATTCCTTTGGCCACCTGCTTTTTCAGTTGTTTTTTGTGCCCAAGAGCCACATGTTACAGTGAGGACACTCAACCTGTAAACACTTGATATTTTTTTGGTAAGTTCTTTTAGTGACCATAGAATGTGGGCTCTTCCTTTTGACAAGTCAGAGTATTTACTGTAGTTTTAGCACATTAAAAAAGCTAACATTATGCATTACATGAAGAGCCTTTATCAGAGCTCGATAAAAAAAACTTGAATTCCAGCATGCTTTTGGGACAAGTAGAATAAATGAAATTTTGCTAGCTCCTGGGAGTGTCTTAGTTTGCTCTTAATGTTTTAGTTAGCAAACGATTTGCTGATCCCGCGCCCATTGGGCAAGTGGGAACTAAAGCTACTAGCTAGCCCAGAAGGAAAATTTACTTGTCCTGGACAACCAGATGGCACTTTTTTCTTTTTTCAAGCCCTGCTTTATTCTATAGTGACTGTCATAACAAAAAAATGTGAAAAATGTCAAGTGTTCTCATATTTAGTGTCCTGACTTTACTGGTCACTGCTGCTGGTTCATTATCCAGGGGCCCGTTTCTCGAAAGCCCCGGAAACTTTTTGGGCCCGTAAAGCCATTTTTAGTTCATCTGTATCTAAAAACAGAGAAGTGTAAACGTCTGAAACTTCTTGTATGAAGGGAACCTGTGTTCATATTAAGAATAAGTGAAAAAAACAGCTCCGTATTTGAAAGGTTCGAGATTTTGATATGGCTTTACGGGCCCGAAAACTTTCCGGGGCTTTCGAGAAACGGGCCCCAGGCCTGGGATCAAGAGTCCACCCTTGAGTGTACATAGCAAAAAAAAAAATTGCAAAGTTCTCCCTTAAACTGTGCCTCTCTGAATTGAGACTGTAAGAAAAGAAATCCGATGTTGAACATTATAATACATCATTATTCAAAGGAACAACTAAACAATAACCTCCTTACTTCTCACCTCCACTTCAATCTCAAATTGATTCAGAGAACGAACGTACTCCACCAACACAGCAACCATAAATTTATACTTAACTTCCTACAGAAAAGATAATAGGCATTTAATTTACATAAAATAATTGCAAAAAGAATGTAAAAAGCTTTCAATTTTAATAAATGAAGGTGTTGTTATAGCTGGACTGGAAACACTGTAAGTTTCAAAGATATTTTTTTGAATTCTAAACAAATTAAATTACAGTGGCAGATCTAGAGAAGGGCAGTTGGGGGGGGGGGCACTTAGCTCAAGGTCTCAATCTGCCACTGGATTGTATGATGAGTTCTATTCAAAACAGTTTGAAAATACTAATTGTACGTTATGACATCAATAGCACACTGTTTACCTTGCTATCAACAAACACAGATAGCACATGAGAATACATGTCTTCTTGAGTGACAACAGTCTGACACCTATAAATGTATTTACCAAATTGATAGAATAAACACAAAAAAACAAAACACTGCAGATTTACATGTTAATTATTAGACCACATCAAGGCCAATAGATCACTTTCAATATATTAAAATTCAGCATGGAAGTGAGGCTTAGAGGACACAAACAACGGAAATTGAATGACCATGTTTATTCAATTGGTAACGAGGAAGTCTATAAGTCCTAAAGTTATCAAATCATCGAAAAATACCAGTGGAGTATAACAGTGCGAGTTTGAAGTAAAACCAAGTGACCCTTGCTTTAGTCTCCTTCGCAGCCGTTATCAGGGTCGTCACGCAACGCTTCTCCCCCACTGGGAGGAGAAGTGGGGGAGAAGCGTTGCGTGACGACCCTGATAACGGCTGCGAAGGAGACTACCCTTGCTTTAGCACAGAAATATTCACCTAAACACAGTAAACTCGCTGATTGAGCACCAAGCACTTTTTGCAACCTGTGATTTCAAGTCCCCTGCTGCCACATTTCACACTCAAAAAACTGCAGCTAAAATCTGAAAATTGCCTCAATTATTCCCAAAGCTACATCTGTTGACCAAACACAGCTAACTAGTTTTAAGCATGCAAATGCATTGATAAACTGGGCACTGAAAGTACTTGTTGTGCAAAACAATAACATTCTGGGTGATATTAATCTTAATATATACGGCCCCAATCAGGCTTTTAGTCAGATGGGCATCCAGGCATCTTGTGGACGGCCACTTACTGAAGAAAATCATTTTATTTTTCATATGTTGCCTCATAAATTTTTCATTTGAGCAGGCCCTATAGCACAATTTGGAGAGCGACTTCTCAAATCCTGGCTAAAAGCCTGCCCCCCAACTAGTACTTTTAGTACTTTCTATCATTCTGTGCTAACAATGAAGCAGATTTTAAAGTTTTTCCAGCAAGTTCACTAACCTGGTGAGCTGTTTTTGAGGTGATTGACCCTTGGAAGAATCACTTGACTATTAAACAAAAACAACATTGTAAGTGAAAAGTCAGAACTTTGAAATCCCTCTTTTCCTTCATTGATACATTTTTTAATCTCTTTATACCTTGAGTCATTTCTCTTTTCCTCTTTCCATTTACTTATCTTCCTCTGTTCCTTTCCTTCATCTATTCCTCCTTCCCTACTTTCTTCTCTCTCCTCTTTGGTCGTTTCATTCTTTCATCCCCTTTTCATCTCACAGTTCCCTCATTTCATTCCTTCTTCCTCTTCTCAGTTTATCTTTCTTTCCCCCATGTATCCCAGTATTTCCCCTTCTCTCTAGTCATCTGTCTCTGCCACATTCCCTGCCCCTTCATCCAAAAAAGTTCTCCCCCTCAATCCTCCATGTGTCCAGACTTCTGTCCTCCCTCTATTCATTCTTCCTCCTCATAATAACATTACCAATGGCAAATCAAAGATCTCAAACTCACCTGTTGTGCAACTTGCTCCAGTTCCATTGAGTAATTTCTATAAGCCAAGTTCACCCTGTCAAACATGCGAGCTATGACTGGCAGGCTACCTTGTCTCCCTGGTGTTAAAGCTGTCAAAATAGTAAAAACACACTTTAAAATAAAATGTCACAGATGGGCATCAAAAAAGGAGACATCAGGCAACAGATGCCAAGCAACACTGGTCAATAATTACAAACAGCTGCACATTAATAGTCCCGTTTTCATATGAGTGCTGACACCTCTGGTTTCTGACAGAAGGCTTCAACTGGTTCTCGCAACATGATACGTCAGTCTGCTTACTGAGGGGTCCTATGATGAGGAAATTAATTTAAAAATAACTAACATACATATTGAGATGTACTTACATTGTTTGAAAACTGTCAAAATCACCATTTTGCTTTCCTTTCTTAACAGCAGGAAATCAATCAACAAGCCCTGACACAAAGTTACTCTTGGTCAGCATTCTACATCTTAATAACATATCATGGATTAAACTCAAACTAAAATGTTGAATACATACCTTGTCACTGATCATCACCACCAAGGGCTCCAACTTTATCATAACCTGCCATAAACAACCTAAAAAAAAACCCATGTCCCATTTTTAAAGTGTCTATATGGCCAACAGGGTTTTTGTAGTTTTGAAACATGTATCTCTATAATGTGTAAAAAGGCTTTCTCAGAAAAAAAAACATTGGATTCCAACATTTTTAAAGCTCTAAGTTCCCTCTCCAGCCACTTGAACCCAGTGAAGTTGACTGTGAGTCAGTGCAAAAAGTCTGGGTTTCTGAATGGGTTGTGGTATCATGTCAGGATGTGCCAAATCCTGCTAGCTTATAGTTTATGTCACTGAGCTTTCTTCCAGTAGTGGTGAGGAGTTTAATCACCAAAAAACCAACAAACCGAAGTTGCCAAAGCAATCCGGTCATCAAGCAAGTAGAATAAAAACATGAAGCTTTGAGATGTTCCTGAAGTGACATCATTTGTCATCATCTCTTACATTTTGTGGTCAACTTCATGGGGCATGGCCAAAGCGGGAACTATAAAGCTTGATTTTTTGGCAAAAAAATATCGCAATTATTTTTTTTGGTTTAAATAAATTTTAGATGTTGAAGAGATACCAAAACCACAAAAACCCCTGTTGACCATATGGACACTTTCACTTGATTAAGCTGAAAAAACATTCGACTAGCCTGCAGAACAGGTGGATTAGCAGGATAAAAAGCCAGTGGTGTTACAAAAGCCTGGGCCCAGTTGTTCAAAGGCTGGATAACGTTATCCACCGGATAAATCACTATCCAGCGGATAGCGTGGTTTCTTTTGTTAACACTTATCCACTGGATAGTGATTTATCAGGTGGATAGCGTTATCCGGACTTTGAACAACTGGGCCCTGGAGTGCAAGTATGAGCACAAATTGTAATTTCTTCGCTTCACATTCCACGCCCATACACACGCTCATGCTCTACACCCATGTATCACACTTTGTGGTCTGCATTGCTAATCTGCTGGCATGGTTCTGCAGGCTAGAGAAACAGAGCATACTACTTCATATTATGAGCAGGTGCCACATCACAGAAAGAGTGCTAACTGAAAGTAAAATGTAACTATAATGATTAAAACATAACAAAATATTTCAAGTACAATCTTCACTTACAAATGGCTAATTGTCATTCAATGAACTGAAGATTTAGAAGAGGTAAATTGTATCTTACTGGAGCACACAGCACAAGAACAGTTGCTAAGAAAAAATAGGTCTGAACTTCTTCTAAGATTCCGAGTCTAAAGTCCTGATTAACCGTCCATTCAAGGCCGCTGCTGGTTCTCTAATCTTATTGCTGGATAGTGGATTTGGAGGGGGAGGACTAGAACACTGCCACCCTTGCCACTGCACACAGTAACATAAACTTGCCAAAATTGAGCAGACATTGACACTCACCAAGTTTAGCATCTATAATGATGTTTGGCTGAAACACTATCCAGTTTTGAGAGTCTGGAAAGAACATGTTAAGAAACTAGAAAGGTTGTGATCAAGAAGAAGACACTAGCATGATTTTGCAAAATGCGTTCTTGAAATTTCTTAAAGCAACTCTAAATTTGATTGAGAAGCATTATGATTTTTCAATATACTGCATTATTCAAATAGTACACTGAATTAAATGACACTAAACTAAGTCAGCTTGTTAACCAAGACTCAAATAAGGATGACTAAGACAACATGCAAGTCATATATATCACATCATAGGCACTAGCTTCTTTTTACTGAACTCACAGGGTATTTGTAGATGTATGCTCTGTGAGTGGTGAACCCATGGGAAGATCACATTCCATATTTAATTTAATAAAATACTGGCAAGGATAAGCTGTTGTGAACAAAAAATAATTTCATTGCCACACGCATCTGTCACAGGATACACATGTCACAGACTATCCTTTTCCTTCGTACTGCACCAGTAGAATCTTTCTCCTCTGAAACAAAGAATGTCAACAAAGAAGTCTTTCAAAGAGCAAGCAAGGCAAAAAGGTCAACATAGGCAGAGTTTATAAGCTCCATAGGATGATGCAGCTCCCTACAGGTTTTGTAATCAGGTTACTACACAGCATTACGGTCAAATTCCTACAGTGGTGTGGCACACTAAAGAGTAACAGCTACTACTTCTAAGTCATGCGCCTACTCCTGGACCAGAGATAATAAGACATCAAATTATGAAAATTAAATACAGTTTTCTGCATTTGGATAAAAGTGATGTGCACTGCTCAAGCTTAACCATGATGTAATTAGGAGTAATGCTATTCATCCTGCCCTCTGTCCCGCCCCTCTTTGTATCAGATGTTAGTCTATCACTGGTTAACGTAATATTTTCATACTATTTACTGTTTCAAAATCATGCCTTATAACCATTTATACCCCTAGCAGGAAAGAAGTGTTGTGTGAGAACATAATGAGTGAAGGCTATCCATGATTTGAGAACAACATGCACTGACTAAAAGAAAGCTGTCAAACTCAAATTGCTCCCTCTAATGTTCAAAGCACTGTCTAAATTCAAGCTTAAATCAACTTGAAGATGATTCTACTTGCTTTCTAAGTTGTGAGATTATGGCAATTAATAATTTCATTTAGAAAAACTACAGGAAGTCACTTGCCAACTCCCCCTCCTCTCCCACTCAAAAATAATTCACATGATTATGCATAACTCAGTTTTAAAGATCTGCAAATTATGTATAGCTTACATGTACCTAACTCAAAAACAGCTTGTTCAAGTGGCAAAGGCGCTAACACCGGTTGAAAGTATGTGATCTGCCCATCAAAATCTCCTCTAAGCCTGACATCAAACAGCATGGATGTCTGCAAAAACCAAACAGATGTATGCATGGAAGAATGGTTCAGAGTCTGTAATATTGTGAATACAGTAGCTGATTGAATGGATATGCTGAAGTTGACCATTGCCAGTGACACCTGAAACGATAGGTATTTTAACAAACAGGAAGAGATTACCTTGGAAGCTTGGTGATGGACAATGACAAGGTTGTCCTGTGAAAAAATTAAAACATTTATTAAGAAAGATTTTTACTTCCATGTAATTATACATACTAGCCAAGCAGAGGGTAAACTTATAAGATTCAGGGGTAAAATGCAAAGCACTACAATGTAGCTTTGATGTAGCGTAGATTAAACCATTTTTATTAGAGTTTGACTAACCACAACATTAACTGCAAATCTTCCAATCATGTTCAACTGAAGGACAGATACTTTCTTGGCTGGAATATCTCTGAAATTCAATAATATTATTATTCAATCTGACTTGACCTCAGAAAACTATTAGTACTGTACACAAGTTAATTGTTTCATATTGTAAAATATTTGTAATCAGAGAGAACAATTTTGGAACTCATTATCTCTCAGAAAGCAACTTGAGTGGGCAGATGCTAAGTGATACATGTGGGAGAAGTGTACTCAAACTTGAGGAATAAGCAATTATGTTTATCTTCTAATGGCATATCTACAATCACTGCATGTTTTGAGAGCAGTTATACCTTTTTGCACTTGATACTTAAATCTGATCTACATTATGTAGGTACCAGCTGCAATAAACCAGTCCCCTGGCTCCCACAAACCCTTGAATTACCTTTCTTAACTAGACTGTTACTCTGTTGTGAGTTGCTTTGATGGATAGGCTGAATGTAAGCTGGATGTACCACTTAGCCTCTTAAAACTCTAACTTGTCACCAGATTACAAGCCTAGGATAGCATGATCAGAAAAAACAAAGCTTGCAACTGATTAGAGACTAACCGCTGCAGCTGGTAGAGAACTATCTCTGCACCAACTGGTCCAGTTGTAGAACTTCTCTGTTGGTTTCTGAGGATTACCACATAAAGTTGACCATCACTGCAGAGTTCAAACAGAAAAACAGAACATTTGAATGATAATGTTACATGCTTAGTCACTGCTTGAAATCTTAAGTGACAATGAAAAAAGACTACCCTTTCATTCAGCCACCATTTGCTTGTTTTACAAGATAGCTCTAACATTTAAGCCTGCCTATTACACCCTACAAATTAAAGCTAATAAATATATAATACAAGTATCATTAGCTTTAACTTGTCAGGTGTTAAACTTGTGCTATTAACGATGATGACATCCCACCTTATCTCAAAGAATTTTAATCAAATTTCATGGGTATCACCACACAAAGTTTCATAGCGTCAATTTATTTTGTACAACTACTAATAAAACTCTCAGGATGGCAGGAAATATTTTTTTTTAGTCTGGCCATCTTGCAGCACCTTGAATTTACCATTCACTGCCCATCCTAATAGACTCACATGTTTGCAAGGGTGACATCCCTCTCTAACAGACCAGTTTTCTGAGCCTTTGAAGCTGCAGGAAGATCAACCTCGAACTTTGGTAGCCGCATCACAGAACCTGCCTGGAATCACATGCAAAACAGAACAGTTGAAATAAATGAAAGGCCGCGAGCAAGAACGTCCCCTAGATTTTTTGGCCATTTTCAAAGTGCTCAAAAGTAGCTGAATTTTGGCATGTGGGCTTTGTTTTACCTGAGAAACATTGCTCTGAAGTTTGTTTCGCAGGGTCTCTCTCCGTTGTCTAGAAATAACGTATGCAAAACTGACTCAGCTTTCCAAGCGGCATCTTTTGGAGATCTATTGTTAAACGAAAAACAAAAGAAACCTTTTGTTTGGCTAAAGCATGAAGTCACTATAAGGCAATGATTTCGTACTGCTGCTCCGTTAGCTCAAGTGGATAAGCGCTGTTCGAAGCTGATTTGTATTTGTTTTGTCGTGACACTCGTGGGCTCGATTCGAGTTCGGTGATATCCTTTTTTTTCCGTTCTGTTTTTCTTTTTCTTTCAAAAACCTTCTCCGTGTCTTTGTAATTTAATTGCCGTTTTTACTGGTAGGGATCTGGGATGACATGTTTTTTAGCTGCCATTGTCAGTGACTTACGCTTTTGGCGCGCAAAGCGATAACACAAAGTCAGAGCTGGCTTACCTGTTTATTACGCAGAGTTTGCTCGTTATTTCCACCAATATTCAACGCTTATTCGAGGAATATTTGCGCCCGCCTGGTAGGAGATTTGGCATCATTAAGCCTTTGACCCTCGATCAAAGTCATTAGCACGCCTCAAAGAAGCGAGGTGTGTTCTTGTTCCGAGATCATGGTTTAAGTCTGCCGTGAGCTTAGCCATTGAGGAACAAGTGAGCCAGGCGGTAGAGTCTAGAAACGCTTCTTCGTCCAAAACAAAGCATCCGTCGTGGACTTATGGCTCATTTGCCAAACTTCGGCGTGTGTCAGTTTTGGAAATTAGAACTGCTTTCTAGACTCTTATTATTTTCTTGAAATTAGCCGCCTCACTATCCTTCGCTCCAAAAATTTCTGGGATATCCCATAATAATCTTTCATACGTAAAGCGCCGTGACTATCGTGTGCACGACTTATAGCACTTGTTAGCGTGACTCAGACACGGCCGGGAACTGGCGAGAAAGGCCAGGCAGCAAAGTCGTTACATTTGACCTGTGCTTCGAAGACCTTCGAAGTTTCTAAGCCATTTTTACGGGCCAAAGAGAAATCGCAGGTCAGTTAAATTTGCAAGCAAGCGTTCCGTGTGTGTGTATCGTGGTTTTCCAAGCAGATGATTACTTTGAATTGTGATAGAATCGAGCCCGCCGCGAAGAAAAAAAGACAAAGAACGCCTGATCGCAGGTTTAACTATAGGAAGACTATAGGAAGAAGAAAACTTCAGCTCAAATGTAAGTTTTGCTTTGTATTTCAGCGTTCCTTTGCTGATGAATTTTCTGTTTCATGCACTTTTTTTGGCATGAGCAGCGTGTTAGCATAAGGCTTTCTCTTTCTGTGTTGTCAGATATAATCATTTCATGGAACGAGCAGTTTTGTACCAAAAAAGTAATTTCACGTAGAAACATTTCAATCACCGACGTAGCCGATTTGCAAAACATCCAACCTCTCTCTCTAGCCACTTTTCATTGAGTTTAGTTATTAAGTATCGATTCGTGCAAGTGGAGATTGTCTCCCTTGGCTTAACACCGCTAACCCTAACATGTCCTGACCTTAACTCTAGCCCGAACTGAGGCACTAGCGCTTACTCTAGCGCTAGCCCTAATCCTAAGCAATAACCGTAATTCTGAGCGCTAGCCCTAACCCTAAGCAATAACCCTACTTCTGAGCGCTAGCCCTAACCCTAAGCAATAACCCTAATTCTGAGAGCGAGCCCTAATCCTAAGCAATAACCCTACTTCTGAGCGCTAGCCCTAACCCTAAGCAATAACCCTAATTCTGAGCGCGAGCCCTAATCCTAAGCCATAACCCTAATTCTGAGCGCTAGCCCTAACCCTAAGCAATTACCCTAATTCTGAGCGCTAGCCCTAACCCTAAACAATAACTCTATGCCTGAACGTTAACTCTAAGCTCGACCCATAACCCTGACTCCAAAAGCTAACCCTAACCTTGTTTCGTAAGCCTAACCTTCAACGCTAACCCTAGTTTCGAGCGGTAACCCTAACCCTAACTCTAATAAAACTGGGAAATCTTAACCTTAGGAGTTAAAGTCAGCATTTGAAAAAACTTAAAAGAAAAACAACGCTAATAGTATTGTGTAACAAAGCAGTTCCAAAAGACGCGGACTGTGCCGACATGCAAGCGTTTTGCCGCATACTTTATTTCTGGAATACGCAACAGAAACGAGGGGAAATAAGTGCAAGGCAGTTTTCTACAGGTATAAACAAATTGGTATGCGAAGTTTGGAGCTGTTTTGGCCATTTTCGATTTTAGCAAAAAATCTAGGGGACGTTCTTGCCCGCGGCCTTTCAAATGTGTATCAACACAAATAGAACATTTTGACACTACACAACACCCTTACATTTGAAAGCTCTTACTACGAAATTTTTCGAATATTGGCAATAAGACGTAAAAGAGCCCATGGCAATATTTTGTCATTTTATTTAATATCTTCTTTTGTGATTTTCATTGAAATGTTTCCTGGATAAGAGACTTTAAAAGTGCAACTTACTCTAAAGTGGTATGGATGAATAACATTTCCTAGTCCTGATGATGACAACAGAAGCACAGCACTTTCAGGCTTTGAAGAAAGAAAGTCACAAAAATAAAATAAAATTAAATGTAATTATTCAAAATGCCTACAGATATTATTACTGTAACACATGTTTCAAACAAGACAACTTTTTATTTTCTTTTTACATTGTAAATCATCTGGAACAATGGAATTCTGAATTCATTATTTCAAACCACAACATAATTTAACTCAATTGAAACAACCATAAATGAATTAATTGTGCAATATTCAACAGAAAATATCCATTCATAACCCATGGAAGATCATCAGAAATTCTAACGGGTTGGGGATTTCAAAAACCAAAACTTTTAAGCTGAACTGGCAGGGGTGAAGGATTCGAACCAAAAAACCTTTGGTGAGGAGTATACCGATAAAAAAAATTCATATTTCCCGAACAAAAACACATTAATTTATAAACTTGCCATCAAGTGGTTAGTACTCATTACAAGACTTGATGTATTTTATTTGTTGCAGCAGTTTTTGACCAACAATGTAAAATCATACTGTATTTTGATTACAATACAATGACATGAAAATCTTACCAAAAAAACAAACCAGTTCACTTGAACACTGTAGTTCTTGATCATTTTCAGACTGTGTTTTTCTGGCAAAACCTTAGAGCATCATTTAAGCAAATAATAACAACATTTTCAGCACAAGACATGAAACACCACATTATTATCATTTAGAAAACAGACCTAAGAAAGCATGCGCACTGATTGGTTAAAGATCGTGTTTGTATAACTCGATGGTTTGTATAACTCGATGGAGACACAGAACTAGCGCACGCTGTTGATGTAGTGATGGCGCGAGCAAAGAGAATTTACATTTTGATAATCAAAGTTAACAAGTTGTTTTCCTTTCTCTCATCGCGGTGTTTTCTAAAAGAAATAGAAAACATGTACTTCGTGTTTCTATCGAGTTATACAAACACTCGTGAAAGTTTGGGAGAACTCGAAAAAGCTGTGGAAACACTCGCCTGCGGCTCGTGTTCCCACAGCATTTCTCGTTCTCCCAAACTTCCACTCCTGTTTGTATAACTCGATAGAAACACGGTACAAGTTTTCTATTTCTTACAGTGAGGACACTTGAACCGTGAACACTTGATATTTCTTTGTACATTTTTTTAGTGACTATAGAATGCGGGCTCGACCTTTTGATAAGAGTAATTAATGTTTTTACACTTACAAAATGCGAAACATATAACACTATACATCATAAGAAGAACCATTATTTCTTAATTGTCCAAAAAAAAATGTACAGAAAAATGTCAAGTGTTCACGGTTCGAGTGTCCTTACTGTAAATATATACATGGAATCTACAAATTATACTCTGCAAATATTTACTCAAAAGGAATTTGTCACAGATGGTAATAGGTTGAATGATCAACCTCAAATTATGAGGATAGCAATTGTTATGATCATACTGTAACAGCAATGGAACAAAGCCATTCGTGAACAGAGTGAGTCAGAGTTGCTCACCGGTGAGAATACCAGCTTGCTTTTCTCTCACTGACTCATTCTATTGCAACTTTGCTCATCGTCTTTGCGCCTGCAATATATGAGAGCCCGCTCACAGGCAAAGTCAAGTTTGAGCCTTTATTCATACCTGATAAAATTCCAGCCCTTGGTTTGTGATGAATACAATTTCATTTAAATTGGTCCAGTTGAATCCAATGACATGGGCAGACTTGCTCTAAGTGTACAAGACAGAAAAAAATTTAAGCCACAAACTTACTGATCATGACCTGTAACAACATCTCTGTCAGGGTAGTCAATCCACCAAATGAACCATTTTTACTAGTTCCATGCAATAGCAATGGTTCCATTTAGTAAATAGGCCATGTTTCAAAGGAATATGTTGCACATGTAAATCTAGCCTATGAGTGGTCCCTCTTTCGCCTAGTCCGTTGAGTGAGACCCGAAAAAAACTCGTGAGGAAAAATTGGCCGTGTGAGATTCTGGGATCCTCTTTTTGTGTGCTTCTTGCCCCCAGGATCTCGCACAACCATTTTTTTTCTCTCAAGTTTCTTTCATGTCTCACTAGATATGGACTAAGTGAAAGAAGGACTACTCGCAGTCTAATGTAAATCCTTGCAAAAAAATCAAGACTGTCAGATCACCACCCCTGATAATTATGAGCAGCGAAGACAGCTTGTAATAAATTATCAGCTCACCTTGCATGTCTGGCTATACTGTTGGCTGTCAATTCCATCAGCAAAATTAATAAACTCCTAAGCAAAGGAAAGCATGTAGTGATGAACAACTTACACTGAATTGCAAAATTGAATCAAAAAGAAGATTTCAGTTAGGCTCACCGCTTCACGGCTCGGTAAATATCCACCACTATTCACCTCCACTTTGATGAATAATTATTTGTTAATTACGTTTTACAGGTTTATTTCCCATATCTGTCTCATTGATAGATCTGCTATCTTCTTTAAAGAATAGTAATATTTATAGCTAGACAGTTCAACAAACAATTCCTGAATGCCAATGATAATAACTGCGTAGCAATGTGCAGTGAATGTCTTCAGTCAGGCTTTTGTGGGTCAGCAATATTCCATAATGTGAAGTGTCATGAGCTGCTTTAAAAGTACTTGTTCATTTTGGCAAATATCTAATGCATCTGAACGGTGACCTCTGACAAAACTGAGCTTGGAGCACTGCTCACAGATTTACAAAGCACACATTTCAGTCAGTCTGGCACCGATCAACTTGGGCTAAGAAATGTTGAACCATGTTTTATCAACTGACTATTTCTTGTGTAATTGCTTGTTTAATTTAAGCATGTTTCATGACACCAAGAAGGATATGATAAACTTAGCCTACATGTACATGTAGCTGTATCTACCTGCTGTAACCACCTCCCATGTTTCCTCGGAGAAGGGTGGGAACAGTTACAGATAGACTAATTAGATGAACTATGATAAGGCAACTAACTGTTGCTCTAGGATACACAGATATCAACCCCTCAGTAACACTTCAAAACTGTCAAAATGACAGGTCCTCTTACCACAATTTTTAAGGATCTTTGAATTGCTAGTATCTTCCGGTCATAGGAAAATTTTATTGACTGCACATGGCCCACTGCTGGTATGCTGATAAAAGAAGTGTGTACATTAACAAAAATGTGTATATTATTGACTTTAATTACTCAAAAGTACAGTAAATGCCATATATGACAACTCACCTGAGGAACCTTGGTATGAACACCCCTTCTCCCCTCTTACAAGACATTACAGATGTTAGCACTTGAGTGAGTGTGGGTGGAAACAGAAGTCATTACTCTTAAATTAAATTCCACAGGATCACTTTCCCAAGCTTGCAAAATGTAGTATGTAACTTTAATTACATATGACTCAGTGTGCACTTATAGGAGGTACCATTGTACAGAAGTCAACCTGTTCCTTCCACAACGACAATGAATCCTGGCCTCAAGCCATACATACTGTTGGAATACATCATGCTATAATTTGAATTTAATGTATCCCCCTTATGTGCATATATTAAAATGTAGAAACCCATTGTAAGTCATGCTGATTTAGTTGGATATTCCTATGTACATAGTATCTGAAAAGTTAGACCTCCTGCATGAGGAAACTCTCTGAACCACAAAAATTTTTCGAACAATACAAAAATATATATTTTCATTTATATTCAAATTGTGTCCACTTATGGAAGGTCAGGATGTAATAGTCATTGCTACAACTATGATGATTACTGTGTACATTTACTTTGGGGGAAGGGAGAGGGAGAGAGGGAGGGGGAAGAGGACAGGGTTCTGCCTGTCGCCCCAGATGCTATTTTGTTAACAAAGTTTGACAACATGTATTTTATCACCTACTTGAAACTGATGAAGGATTTCACATCAGGTCCTCTGACAACAACACGGGTTTTTCCATCGACAGAAGTTACAGAAAAGACCTGAAACAATATCCATGTATGTTAAAAAACTTAGAGCTTATTCACATGGTGGCAAGGGACCCTGAAAAGGTGAGGTACCTCACCTACCAGTGGTAAAGAAGTGCCTGTCTTCACCCCAGGGATGCAGGGTGAGGTCCAAAATGCAATCCACTGTAAGGAAAAAGATGGCGACTGGTACATTTACCTATAATGCTTTGCGCGCGAAAACTTTAAAAGAGCGTATAAAAACACAAAGAAAAATTGTCATTCAAACTCAAAAAGAGCAATGCTGTTAGTTTAGGAACAACTGCCGTTAAACCATATCTTTCTAGATGCCCAGTGGGCTTAGTTTGGTTCGCAAGGTATTGCCACAGTGGTAAAATGTACAGCCGCCATTGTAGTATTCCTAGAAGCCACTAAGGTCAATAACTCGAGCAACACAAAGTCACCCTTCGAACTCCCGCTCGTACACACACAGGCACACACACTCGTTCGGCCACGTGACCACTGTTCATAGTCCCGGATATCCACAGGACACCACATCTTCCTCTTTCTCCGCTTATAAATCCTAACATAAATTTCAACAAAATAGCGTGAGCAATGTCAACAATGTCCGATCAGGTAAATAGAAAAACTGTAAGTACAGTACGATCAAAGTCAGTGTCACTTGAAAACCACAAACACCATTAGGTGGTGACATAGTCACTGAATCTCTCAGGAGGTCGAGTGACTCTCCCTGATCTCCTTGGTAACAGCTGTTGCTGGATAGGGCTCTGATCCTCAACTGGCCCTGCACTGGCCCCCATCCCTGGGCTGGATGTGGGTTCTTGTCCACACATTTGTTCACAAGGTACTTCTGCAGGCTCTGCAAGGCTCGGTCCCCTTGGCTCTGTAGCTGGCGTAACAAACTGCTTCACATGCTGAATGTTTCGCTTGTATTGCACGCCTTGAGGTGACTTTAATTGGACCTGATCCCCATGACGTGCTGTCACCTGGTATGGCTCCTTCTCGTAGTGTGGTGACAATTTATTCTCCTTCCTCTTCTCTAGTAACACAAAATCCCCTTCTTGTATGCATTTCTCTGCTGCCTGATGCCTCTTGTCAGCATGGTCTGCCCCAACCTGTTTTTTTTCTGCATCGCGATCTCTGGCCTGCTGATAACCCGGGTCCTCAGATTCCTCTAGATCAGCAACCTCTGGCAACTTAGTAGACAATTTCCTTCCAAATAGCAGTTCTGCTGGGCTCTGGCCAGTCGTTATATGCGGGGTGGAACGGTAGGCCAGAAGGTACTTATTCAACTCTAACCTCCAGTCTCTCTTCTCAACATGGGCCACTCTCATTGCTTTCAAAAGGGAACGATTTTGTCTCTCGACTTCCCCATTTGCCCTGGGCCATAGTGGTGTGGTCAATCTATGCTCGATGCCCATTTCATTCAAGTATTCTTCCATTTCTGTGGACACCAGGTTGGGTCCATTGTCGGTTCTCAGGGTGCTAGGTACCCCATATCTAGAGAACTGTTTATCTAGACACTTGATGATCGTCTCAGAAGTGGTAGATTTAATGATGTCAACTTCCACCCATCGGCTGAAGTAGTCCACTAGGACCAGCAGATGTTCTCCTGTTGGCATAGGCCCAAGTAAGTCCAGTGCTAGATCTTGCCATGGCCTCTCTGGCATCCTGGTTATTTTCACAGGCGGAGTGATTGTCTCCTTTGTAACCAGTTGGCACCCGTAACATTCCCGGCACTTCCGTTCTGCATCACTGTCAACTCCTGGCCACCAGACTTTAGACCTGAGTCTCTCCTTCATTTTGACTATTCCCTGGTGACCTTCGTGCGCAAGTTCTAAAACCCTTGATCTCAGCACTTTGGGTATCACAATTCGTGTTCCACGTAGTATTACTTGACCAATGAAGGTCAATTCGTTACGTACCATCACGAATGACCGTGGGCCCTTCTCCCAATTTCCACTAGCAAGGCAATTACGCACTGCTTGTAACTCTTCATCCTCTGCAGAGGCACTCTCTATCTCTTGGATCTTAATGGCTATGGGGACTGCTTGAAGGGCAACCATCCGAACATGTTCATCATCATAACGACACTTCTCTGACGCTGGGAGCGTTGTCAGACGCGACAGGGCATCAGCAATATTATCTCGTGATGCGACGCAGCACACCTTGTAACTATATGGTTGCAGCCTCAACACCCAGCGCTCAATGCGTGCTGATGGTTTGGATCCTCTAGAGTAAATCACCTTCAGGGCCTCATGATCTGTCACCAAGTCAAAGGTCTGCAAGCCGTACAAGTATAGGTTGAACCGTTCGCATGCCCACACTAGTGCCAGCGCTTCCTTTTCTGTCTGACTGTACCTCCTTTCTACACTGCTAAGGCTCCTGCTGGCATAGCAGACGGCTCTGCCCACACCATTCTTCTCCTGGACTAGCACTGCACCTAGCCCCACAGGACTTGCATCAGCTATCACTCGAGTATGTGCCTCTTTGTCAAAGTATGCCAGAACAGGCGCACTAGCTAACTGTTGTTTCAGTTCCTGAAACGACGCTTCCTGCTCACTGCCCCATACAAAGGGTACTCCCTGCCTAGAGATCGCTCGTAGAGGCTCTGCAATGGTGGCAAAATTGGGGATAAATCGTGCACTGAAGCCAACCATCCCCAGGAAACTTCTAACCTCGGTGGGTGTGGCTGGGCGGCTTGATTCAAGTACAGCACGGACTTTCTCTTCTGTTGGACCGATACCGTACTTTGACACTAGAAGTCCCATGAAGACTACCTTGTCCATCCTGAATTGACACTTCTGAGGGTTGAGGGTGAGATTCTTCTCCTGCAACCGCTGCAACACTCTATGGAGATTCCTGTCATGCTCCTCATTGTTCTTGCCATGCACTATCAAGTCATCGGCAATGTTCTGAACCCCATTGATATCGGAGACTACCTGTCTTACTATTTGCTGATACTTCTCGGGTGCTGAGTTTACTCCGAAACTCAGCCTCTTGTATCTGAATAGCCCATCATGTGTGGCAAATGTGGTTATGTCTCTGGAGTCCTCATCTAGTTCAATCTGGTGGAATCCCAGACAAAGATCCAATTTTGAAAACACTGCACTACCATTGAGATTTTCCAACACCTCGTCCACGGTCGGGATGGGTATTCTTTCACGAATGATAGCTGCATTTGCCTTTCTCATATCCACGCACAACCTGATATCCCCTGATGCCTTTGGAGCAATTACCACCGGACTAACCCATGACGTCGGCCCATCTACTCGTTCCACTATATCCTTAGCAATGAGGTCTTCTACTTTCGAAGTTACTTTCTCTCGCAGTGCAAATGGGACACGCCTTGGTTTCTGAGCTACTGGTGTCACATCTGGGTCGACGTGTAGTTTCAGTTTGTAACCTTTCAGCTTACCAACGCCAACAAACACTGTTGGATACTTAGCCTGAAGGATTGGGGCTAAGTTCTCACCGACAACATTGCACTCCACAAACTCACTGCTGACGCTCGAACCAATCCGAAGAAGACCCAGAGCCTTTGAGGTTTCGTGGCCCAGCAGACACCTTCCACTCTTGGTAACCACCAAATGTGAACCTATCTTCTTGTCACCTGCCGAGATCTCAACTTGAACCTGGCCAATCACTTCCAACTCCTTCCCGCCGTATGCATACAACCGCTTGTGGCAATCCTCCATCTTCGCGTTAAGGCCTTGGGCCTTGAGTTCCTCATATTCCTCCATTCCTATGAGGTTACTTACTGACCCCGAATCAATGAGTACTCTTGTTGTAATTCCATTAATATTCACTTCCAGCACAGGTTCTTTAAGACGAGTTGCATTGCACGTTTCTCTTTGGTTCTCTGTAACTGCAAATGCAAAAACACAGTTGTCCTCACTGTCAGATGCGTCCCCATCGCCCACAAAGTTAGCATTGTTAGACTGACGCCTATCAGAACCCCTCCGTCGCTGATCCGGTCTACCTCCAGTTGCATAATTATCACTCTTTCCCTGACAACACAAAGCAAAATGACCATACCTCCCACACTTCGCACATTTCTTTCCTTTTGCAGGACAGCTCCTATCAATGGCCAGATGCCCCTCTCTTCCACAATTGTAGCACTTTCTGGGCTTATCATCTCCTTTTCTTTGTCCCGTCTTGACTGCATTTACACTGTCTCCTTGCATTACCGCTGGATTCACAGTCATGTTTGTTGCCTGTCTCCCAGCCGCTTCCCAAGCACGAGCTTTATCTAAGGCTTCTTCCAGTGTAATATTCCTTTGTTCCAGCAATTTCCTCTTCAGCTCAAAATCCGTTAACTTTTCAATCAGCTGATCCCTCAGATTGTCGTTCAAACTCGTTCCGAAATTGCAATGCCTAGCTTGTTTTCGTAGGCGTACCATAAACTGGTCAGCGGTCTCCCCCTCCTGTAGTGACAGCTGACGAAAAACATGGCGCTCATAAGGAATATTCTCTTCGACACGAAAGTAGGAATCCAGCTTGCGAATAGCGACCTTGTACGCGTTATCGCCTGCCTCAGGGATTGGACCAGGATCCTGTAGGTCTTCGAATATGTCCTGCACTTCCATGCCGGCGAAGTGTAAAAGTTGAGACGTCTTCTTACGAACATTATCGATGCCCTTTCCTTCGGCATAGTACTCGAACGCGCGCTTCCATTTGCGCCACCGGTCCGCGACTTGCGAAGCCGGTCCGGTTAAGTCCAACGGTGGTAAATGCTTCTCACTCATATTTGTACCATCCTCGTCGCCAATGTAGTATTCCTAGAAGCCACTAAGGTCAATAACTCGAGCAACACAAAGTCACCCTTCGAACTCCCGCTCGTACACACACAGGCACACACACTCGTTCGGCCACGTGACCACTGTTCATAGTCCCGGATATCCACAGGACACCACAGCCATCTTTTTTCTTACAGTGGATTGCAGGACTAAGCACGCTCGCTTTCTTCGTTTGTTCCAATGAAGCTGCTTTTCACTTCAATGTCATTGTTGCAGGCAAAACTTCAGTTTGATTCCGCCGATTTGCCAGACTTTCTGATTGCATGCTTAAATTGTCACTACTACTGCCAATTTCATCAGTGTTTTGGCATTTTGGAGGTGAAGTTGTCAAAATAACTCGTCACACCTGAGTGATTTGATTATCCCTGTTAAGCAGGTTACCCCACTCCACAGCTTTCACCCCACCCCACTGAAGTGGTTTACCTGGACCAGGTGACCGGGTAACCCACCTTGGTGGGGTACCACACGCAACCTGTGAACTTGATCAAGGAAAAAAAGAGATTGTATACCTGGGGTCACTTCCATGTGAACAGGCTCATGTGCACCTATCAATGTCAAGCTGGCAGGGAGGAGGTTGGCGGGGCATAGGGCAGGGATTTGATTGATCGCTTTGGCCCTGGGTTAGGGCATTCAAATTATCTTGCTGTCCTGGGGGTAGGGATATTTGACTTTTTTTCATGCCCTCGACCACAAATCATATCCCGGGGTGAGAATTTCAGTTAAATTTGACCTCACCTTTTTGCCTGGGGGCAGGGAGTTTGACAGCAATTTCTTGGAAAATGTCAAATCCCCGCCCTAAAACCCCGCATTCCCCCCCCCCCCCCCCACAACTTCCACCGCCGGCTTGACATTGATAGGTGCATTAAGCTCAAGCTAAACTA
>JAHPZR010011430.1:0-7500 GCA_019787425.1 Platygyra sinensis | reverse complement strand
GTACATTGTGCGAGATAGACAGGATAGAAGGTGCAAAATATAGTAAACACGTGTCACGCGCTACAAATTATCTTATTACTCTATGACTTTTACATATCTTTGCCTTCGAGTCTGTCCGTCAGAGCTTGTTCAAATTCTTTACTAGCTTCTACCTCCTGGTATTTGGTTGTCTTTCCTTAGTTGGCCAGAGGCTGGGTGGCTGGGTGCACAGCAAAAGACTAGCAAATTAATCAGTTTGGTCGTCGTCGAGTGAAGTCCTACTTCATGTCTTCAGTGATAAAACAAATTTCAGAGTCTTCTGAGTCAACATTCATTTCGGAATCTGACGAAGTAGAAGACATTGTTACTAAAAACAGAAATCTGTTGACTGTGGAGTCCCAGCGAAAAACTTGTGTGGTGAAATCGCTACAGCACTCGTAGGAAATAGAAGACCTGACTGGGACAGCCGAAGCGTTCGTTCTCGATTTGACGTCACAGCTTACACTCTCCCCAGATTCCCCATGCGCGGTCGCGAACCATTGGAAACTCGGTTTTGACTGGGCATAAAAATTCGAGGATTTAACCAAATCAAAAAATTTTTTTGACAAATTACTCCACAAAATAAGCCTTATTATTTTAGTGAAAAAAAATTTTGGGTGTTAGGTGCACTTTAAAAAATGTGAAATGTTGCAATTTCAGTTGAAAAAATAATTTGCAAAAATTGGTACCCAGCAAGAAAAACCAGCCTCTCACAATAGCAAATATTAGTTCCCGCAAGATGCAAAAAAATCGGCGATTGGCAAAAAAAGACTCCAGCAAGTATTTATTGCTCCAAGGTATTGCTCTAACATACTGCCTATTGGGTGGTTTATAATTTGCTCAGTTGAGGTTGGTACCCCTTAATCTTAAACTTGTCTGCAGAGAGAAATTATTATTACCATCAAATGCATAGTAGAAATGTTTCAGGAATTAAAACTGCTGGGTAACCTCACAGTTGGGATTAAAAAAAGACAGGACTTTTTCTACTTCACATAGCCTCATCTAAACATGAGGGAGGTTGGGAGAAATTTAGACAGTTGCAAATGGTCAAGGTTTTGCATAACTTTTGAGAATTCTCCCAGCCTTCCGAGTGTTGTGTAGTAGAAGAATAGAAGAAGAAGAAAAACCTTTATTTAAAGTAGTCCTGAGACACTGATGACTCTGTGGCCCTAATGATAGAAATTTAAACAACTCTAACTTGCTTTTTGAATTTTTTTCCAGATTGTGCTACTGATTGCTGGTATTGGTTGGGGCAATGCCATAACCAGAAAGATCATCTACTGGGGAATGTTAACAGGGGACATTTTGCTCGTTGCCATCCAAGCAGCTTTTGTTCATAGTATGTCAGGGTGGAATGCTGTCAACATTGCGATTGTTACTGTAGCATCTGCATTCGGACTCTTTAGAGTGATCACGCTGATTTTTTAATCCCACTTGGTGGTTGTGGGTGCCAGACCCCAACTACTGAAAAAAACTGATGTAAAATAATTGATAATAGGCCATGATAGTCAAATTTATTACAGACAGTAGAATGCACTGTAGTTCTTGTGAGTCAACAATGTGAAATGTGGTGAATGGGAACCTCATTCCCTCATCTGTCTTGCTTCATTACAGGGGAGGGGTGTGGAGAGAAGAGAGAGATCCTAGGGGGGAGGTTGTACAGTGGCAATTTAGGACAATAAATCTTGGGATTCCTTGAATAGGAATCTAGGCAATAGACAGATTGGGGTATAAATGTATATCGTTGTTGCCACCCAAATCAGACCAGGCAAGGAGGTTACCATTGTACAATTCATGTATCATCACACGCATCTTATTGGATGGAAGTATTTGCAAACAGAACAATTGCATGTCCATCGCAAATGAATCATCATTTGATATAAAATGGATGGCAACAAGGGTTGGAACAGTTAGCCAAGTACATCTACTGGCTCTGCTATGCTCTACTCTCTCTTTTTCTCCACTTATGATTATATTACTTCTTACTTGGATTTTGCAACATCAAAAACAGATGTAAGATAAACATTTAGTCACATAGAAACACCATGTAGTTGAAGTTAACTGTGAAAGGTTTACAGTGACACTAGCTAAACTTTTCAAATAAATTGTTATGCTTATTACCACAGTGAATTATAGATGTAAGACTGTTATTGCAACAAGATGGCAGCTTCAATCAATGAAATGTGATGTCTTAGAAATGTGGCCTAGGTCAGGAAACTGGTAAATGACAAAGACAGCATTGTTGAGGTCACGGGAAAAAAGCATCACAAATAGTTTTTAGTTCAGTAGTTCCAGAAAATATCCATACCCACCTAAATGAAGATAATTTCAGAAATTGCAATAGGAATAGCTCACTGCAGAAATGCGAGAGGACTGAGGCGAGTTTCTTATATTGATTAGATTGAACATCTAAACATTTCAACTGAAATGTTACTGAATGAAAAGTTACCCAGCCAAGTTAAAGAGTTTTCAGCGGAAAATTGTTCAAATGGGAGTCTTGCAAAAGTTGGAAAATTCCATACAAATCCTTATAATTTTGTGGCTTGTCTACCCAATCCATACAAACTCTCTATTTTAGGTGATATTTGAAGAGCTACCATTGTGCCATTTTCCTCCACCAAATACTTCTATTCATGGTAAAGACTCTCAAATTTAGTTGATATTTTATTTGAATAGCTTAGTTTTTCAAACAAACGGAAAACAGCCATACTCTTTGCCAGTCCTCTCACTTTTCTGCAATGGCCTATGGGGTTCTCAGAAGTAACAATAATTAAAAGCTGTACTTGACTTTCTGGAGGGGTGAGGGGCAGATATGGGGGAGGGGGTATTTTCCAAAAAAGCACAATAAGCAGTAGAATGTTCAGAATTAATTATATTAATAGTACATGGTACCACTCGAACAAAATTGAACTGACTTAGCACTCCCTGCTTCCCCTGTAAGAGGAAAATCCTATGGACAGGGTTTTTCTTTTTTTAACTTTGTTTACCTATTTATTTTCCTCACCCTATTTTTAATTTATTCAAATCAAGGAAAAGACTGTTATTGTGATTTATAATTTTTTTTTTTTAATTTAGTGTTATCTTGTACTGTTGTCATATATTTTTTTAAATTACGTGGAATGCTACGACCTTTCTGAGAGTTCTTTTGTCTCCTTTTAAAAATTATGAGGCTTGCTCTAAAGACATTCACATGAACATTAATTTTACTCGCATTGTGCATTTTAGAGCAATTCAAAGTTTTTTACTAAACAGGGGTTCTAGGGAACTCAGAAATCAAGTGGCCTGTTGGGTTTAACAAAGAGATATAGATTAGATACATTGAACTTTATTATTTTTTTTCTATGTTGTGTGTTCCTTGTGTGAAATAAAAGCCTTGATGTTTACAGTATTTTTGTTGACTGGCTTACAGCATTTGTAGTGTAGTGATTGACTTATTTTCAAAACAGTTGGGAATCCAGTGATTAGCAATCAGTTCAAAAACGGTGATTATCTGGGGCCCCTTTACCAAGCTTCCTGGTAATTACCAGTCCTAACAAGCTTCTTTTGATTTAGAATTGATTGTTTTTTTGAGCTAAAACATGCTCTATTATTCCCTAGATTTAGATTTGTAAACATGACTTCATGCCCATGACCGAGAGCATCAGCTGTAGGATATACAGGATTATTTGAACTGGGGTTAAATGCTAAAAGAAACAAAGTCAACAGTGGGGTAACCATCACATTTAGCATTTCTCTCAGCATTCCATCCCAACTTCTCATATTATCTCTTTACATAATCTCAGGAATGGTTTCAGAGGTGCTCTATTGTAGGCCCTACTATTATTTTATTGAAGAAGAGAGCTGTTATTTGACTTCATGCATAAGACAACCAACCCTGTCTTAATAATTATGGCAGACTTGGGTATGCCTAGTTCCAGGCTCCTCTCAATTCCGGTGTTTTTGCCAATAAACAAAAATATACTTGGTATATCATTACTTGCCCTTACATATTGGAATACAAAAAAGGACCTTGTGCTGAATCATTTGCATTCACATGAGTTAATTAGTGAGCCTTTGCATCTGGTGGCATTTCTTGCAAAGCTATTTGTTTTGGCAACAGAGTCAAACTGACCAAACCATTGAAATGACCAACCTAAGATCAACAGGTAAATCAATGAAGTGTGAATCCATGCCAGCCATGCTGGTAATAAATTGGTCAACAATCAAGTTTTAGATATATTAATTTTTTTTTATGTTTTGAGTTCAGAGTTGCAGTATGATCTATTTATTCCTAGTTGCAAATGAAAGTCATTTATCAAAAGGTCTGTAGCCAAGATTGTCAGCTCCTGGCAAGTTATATAATTCCTCTGGTCACACAAGCATCCTTTTTCCATCATGAAGGCAAATTAAAAGTCTGCCTGTTTGCCACAGTCTGAAGACCTGGATGTTCAAAAATTGTCAACATCCTGCAAAGCCACTAAGTAGATAGAAATTTCCCCCCCTCCCCCCCCCCCCCCCCCCCCCATCCATCCACCTCTAAACCAGTCACGGCTCAATTTTTCAAACAAAAAAGCTGATACAAATGAACAAGCTTTCTCAAGTGTTTCCACAAGCACTGTCATGAATAATGATTGTTTTCAGTTCACTTTATTAAAGACTCTTAGTAAAAGGACTACAACTGTGGATATCTGGAACTTAAATTCAGATCTGTTATCAAGCAATCTATTTTTAACCCTGTTCGAGGCATAACGTGTATCCCAATAAGCCTCGTAGAAATCTCCTCAAAAAATACAAGTCATGTTGCTTAGCAACACCACTGACCCACGAATACTGCAAGAAAGCTAGACCTCAATTTTGTCTTGAGTTCAAAGAGATTACAAGCTTAGCAAATATCAACCCGGCGCATGAGATATGAACAAGCTAAAGGCTGGGGAAAGGAAAAATTATTTTATTACGCCCGCTCTGCAGCCGCTCACGCGCTCAAAGAATGCAAACAAAAAAAAAGTAAACGTCAGTGGACAGACTGCTGAAAAGCCGATTTTCAAACTCATTTACACACAAAAGTCAAGAGCATTTCTCGATGTTCATATTTATTACTTTGGATATTCAGTTTACCCTGACGTACGATAACTACACACTGAACTACTGATAAATATCTTGACCCACAATAACATAACTGTATACCCGACATGGTCACGGTTAAATATCCTACTTGTTATTACGCTACGATAAGTTCTGGTATCACCTGGTTCTTTCCACCTTCATAATATTTACAACACAGTTTTCCGGCTTCACCAAGTCATTCTGTACAATTTCCACACATCCTATGGCTGCAAGCCACTTAAATAAAATTCTCTCCCGTAAGGAGCTCATTGACGTTCTTAGTACCGATGCAGATGTCCTTTTGGCTTATAACACAATTTTTCTCAGGATGAATGATTAAATTCCGCTCTGTGCAAAAAGACAGTCTGCAACGGAGCCTAGGAGCATTTAGCAGCTAGAAATCTATTCCGCAGGCTAAATAACTTACATAAAAAAGCAAAAACATGGATTGAATAATTACAGCAGCTGTTCTATTCTAATCTCCGATCGTTATTTTCCGCAAATGTCCAATTTTACACCACTCTCTTTTCTTATTTTCCTAAAAGAAACAAACTAAAGCTAGTTATATTTAAAAAAAACGACCTGCGTTCAAACTCAGAGCGGACGAAGAAACTTGACTTTGCAAGCTATTCTGAAGAAAGGGCTATGCTGTTTAGCCAGCATGCCTCTAAAAGTCCTTAACTTGTCCTAAGCTAGCATCCACTTATCCAGATCAAAGCTGATAGAAGACAAGAATGCTTGACTGACTGATTATGCGTTTTACGTGAAGTTTAGGCTAAGTATTCGACGCACTTGAGAGAGTGAGTCAGGATTTACGACTTTTCTCCCTAATTGAAAAAAGAAAAGATTGGAGAAAATGATAAATCAAGATCTTGTTAAATAGTTGAAAAAACAGTTCAAACCTCAAATTTTGTTCCGGGTTTATCTATTCCTTTATCGAATACAACCCGTCTCAAAGTTTTCGACTTAGAAAAAAAATGCTATCAAATCAAATATGATCACAACAACAACAACAATAAATATGTCTTTTTCGAAAGCATTTAAAGCGCGTAACATAAAGTTGGAAATAAAGCAAATACAATATAAAACTTAAAAAAACTGAATTTAATTTAAGAAAAATAAATTCCGATGATCGAATCTTGTAATGTACATTTTATTCTGTAACAAAATAAACACGTCTATGATGACAATAGGCTATAATTTAACGGCAACTAATACGGCCTATCAAATAACTCTTAATAAGTTAGGCAAGTAGCTTTATGAATAAATTAATGAAGAGTGACCCACAGAGGGTCCTGATTGATGTCTTTGACAGGGGCCGCTTATGCTCCGAAGATCTTTTTCACAGTGTAACCCTGGAGAGAAAAGAGGCAAAACGTTTCGGTTAAAAACTGGAAAGACTTAGAAAAGGTGCACAGTTGGTTTTAGGAGGAGGTGGCGGGAAAAAAGCGTCAGTCATACATTTTTTCCCGGAACATAACAAATGGGACCCACGTGACACATTAGGCAGTTTTCCATTAGTTGGGTTTTACGGTAACGAAGTTACGTCCCTTACTAGCCAACGAGGATAGAGTCACTTCACTCCTCTGAGCCAATCAGAAGAAACCAGAGCCAAACATTGACTAGTACGCGCTACTTTCGCGCCCTTTTTTTCTTCGAACTTTGTTTTCCTTCCCAGGACACTTTTACATCATATACGATACAAGAGCGGGACAATTAAATCACCACCCAATGATGGTGCACCCTGGAACAAAAGAAGAAGAGCTCTTACAGGCATGGAGTAGAAGAACAGGCCCATAAGAGCCACCAGGAGTCCAATGACCAGGAACTTGATCAGGCACATTTTGTAGTTATTCCACAGAAGGTACTTCAGGGACTTGAACGGGTTCATGAACCACGTGAACGTTGAATCAGGACGGCTACAAGAACAAGTCAATTCGAATGTAAGAAACAAAATGGACAGGTTTTACTTCCATGTTAAATAATGAGAGATGAAGGGTGAAGTATTGTCCGGATTCAACAAAGTATGTATCTTACTTGGGTTTCTCCAGAGCCTGCGGATCCTCTCGCGCCCGTCCAGCGGGCTTCTTCTCGGCCTCTTCTTGGGTCAGTAATTCAAGTTCAGCTTCCACTTTGCCCTGTGTTAGGATCGCAACAAAAAAAGAGAATGTTTCACAGTATGTTGATATCCACGACGAGTATCAGGGTCAAAATGCTGATAGAGTAAATCAGTTATCAATAACATTTAGCTTTTACGGGGTGATTTCAAGGAATTACTTTATCGCACTTGAAATTTTAGTGTATTACGACCTCACATCAGTTTCGGTACAATTTAAAGCCATACTCATCTAACATGTCGGAGATGTTACCAGAGCTCTATTTCTATCTCACTTTAGAAAT
>JAHPZR010011428.1:0-17864 GCA_019787425.1 Platygyra sinensis | reverse complement strand
AACGACAACAAACTAAAAGATAAGGCAATTCGAATTTCTTACGCGAATTATTAAAAAACTAGCTTACAAATTTCGAACTTCCGTCGGATACTAACACAGGCAGAATTTAAATATGTGTATACAAAATAAAACCTTAACAAAACAATGAAACCAAAACTTAACAAGAACTTGAGCTTACCTTGGACTCCACAAGGAGAGGAAGCGAGTGGAAACCATCAAATTCTCTCGCCAAGAGAAAAAGCAACGAGCTTAGTTTCCCCCATATGTCAAGTTAACACGATCCACTTTCTGGCTTTCTTGTATCAATTCTTTGACCTCGCCGACCGTGCTATTGTGACCGGATACATCACCACAGTCATAAATACCTCTACCCGCTTTTATCTATTTGCGAACAAAAGCCGATAGTCAAAAAACAACATATTTACGAAAGAGGAACGCATAAACCAAGATTGCCGATGTCATGATCAACCTTTGATGCGCTCGGCAAACTCGTACCCTCGCTCTCCATTTTTCGGGCAAAAAGTGCGCCTTTCTAGTCTCCCCTCGTCAAAAAACTGCCGACGACTGAACACTCTTGGACAAAAACAATACTTAGTAGGGGAGGTAAGATAAAACTGTTTAATTCAAGTTTAATGAATAAATTCATCCGAATCGAGTGAGTGCCCTTCGACTGCCTACTAAGCTCGCGGATGTTACGCCATCCATGAGCAAAAACCCTCTTCAAGACAATGAAGGATCGAGGGCCCTATAGATTGTTGTCGGTGGAGATGTGGTGACAGGTACTGCAATGGGCATGAAAGCATGGCGATGTTCCTTCCGACGACAAGGTTGGCTGGTATCAGAAGTGTGCACCAGGATGTTTCGGAGGTTATCTTTTCATGATTATTCGTATTTGATCACTTTCAAGCAAGTCTTCATTCAAGTGCCACGCAGCTCACGGATATTTTTTCCGTGAATACTTTATACTGCATTATATAATAACCAAGCTATTCTCGTATTTTGATTGGTTCTTGCCTATGATCTATTAGAGGACAGTAGAACGATTGACGTCATCATTACAAAGTAATTTTCAAGGCAACGTCCAAGCTTTTCGGTCACAGGGCTGCTCTAATGACAAAAACTGACTTAATTTTTCCAGCATTTTCTTCAAGATTTGTGATTTCGCAGTCCAATTCTGCTTTTGCTGTAAGGTTTTCATTCCAAGAGGAGCAACGCTCGAGGCAGGTTTGACATTGGCGTGATTTTTCTCGACCAAACACAAATCTTTGCTACGCATAGTAACCAATGAAAGTGCTTCATTTTCTATACATCATGGATGACGTCAAATGGCTTTTTTTCATGTTCGCCAAAGTGGGCAAAGGCGGGCCAAAGGCCGGCTTTTGCGTTATGTTGAAGTATTTTGAAATAAACAAAAGCTCTATGTGTAGTTATTTGTTTCGTTATTATATAAAACAAATAGATTCCATGTTGTCGTGCATCTGTTTAGTAATAGATCACAGAAGACGTCAAAATGTGGTAGGAACATCAGTAACACACACACGGCTATCGTGTGCCACTTTTTTTTTCTCAGGTTACCACATTTTGACGTCATCTGTGATCTATTACTGGACAGACGCACGGCAACATGGAATCTGCTTGTTAAATAGATAGTTCGTCTGGACGCATCATATGTCTTGCGCCCGTCTTTAATCGACGCATAACCAGACGAACTGCAAATGTTCGCCCAAGTTCGTCCAGAAGGATAATGCGTCTTTAGGTATCTTGAGCTAAATATCATCTTTTAATGAAATATGTTTTGCGACTCAATCACCATAGCATTCAATATGACGCGTTGATGACTAGTGTTAGCATACAGCCAGAAACACTGCCTTCGTGCACGTATTTTGAATTCTTTTCGCGGTTTTTGGAAAAGAAGTAAAGCGCAGTCTCTAGTAATTTATACTTGCGCCTCAGCTGAAATCCTTTTTTCTTAACACTGCTCAAAAATTTCTTTCACCGCAGAAATGCCTGTTAATCAGCCCATCTTTACACAAAAGGAGTTATATTGAAGATCTTCAGTTAATATCAGTTGTACAGCTACTGGAAAACCAGACCCGGAAGTATCATGGATACGAAATGGAGAATAAAAAGTTCAGGAGGAAAATAGCTTACTTAAACTTCGACCAAATAAAGAGAACAGATGATGGACTGTATACATGTACAGCTAACAACTCAGCAGGAACAAAATCTCACAGAGATCGTGGTGGTTCGTTGTGAGTCTGAAATTATTTAATTCAAACCTTTCACTTCATTGTTTTGAAAAAAAAATCACACCTTTGTGTACTGTATTCTGCTTGAAACGTTGAGGAAAATATCCAAATTTGCACCCTAGCTTACACTAACGGATAAAACAAGCAATTTAGATTAGGTTTCTCGACTCAGTTTAAGAGAAAAACGTAAACTTTGTTTTAATTACCAACGAAACAGTTTTTACTTAATCATTTTTAACCTTAGTAGTGTGTCTTTTACTTTTAAGTTCTACGTTTATACTTCTGTATTTTTAGACATTTAATGAATAATTTAGACTCTTCCTCTTAAAATGTTGATTTATTGTCACCGTCAATCCTCGAATAAGCGTCCCGTCTCCCACTTATCGGCCAAAATTTTAAATAAGCGTCCCCCTCCCTTCCCCAATTTTGTGCTTAAGTGCTGAGCCAACAAAGGATGTGTAGTTTTCATCGTGTAGTATCATATTTGTACATTATTTCAGTTTGCGAATACGTTACGTGAGCGCGCTGAACACGTTAAAGATCAGCTTTTTATCATGAACAGGTTATGTCAGGCGACGATTCGGTAAAAATTAAATAACAGCGCCCACTTCCCATCTCCTCCTAAATTTGAGGATTTACGGTATGATTTATTTGTCTTTTTCAATGTTTTCTTTACAGACCCGGCAAAAATACTAAGCATTACTTCATCAGCAAACAAGTCTTGGATTGGTCAGACAGTGACGTTGAAGTGTGTGTCAGATGGTGTTCCTACACCAACACTTACCTGGTACAAACCTGATGGAAAGGAACTACACACAATCACAGCTAAAGAAAGTACAGTGGAGGTGTTATTAAATGATAAGCAAGATTTTGGTGAATACAAGTGTGTTACTTACAATGGCCTTGATCCTTCAAACGACTTTTCAGTGACTGTGGAACAAATACGTAGGTGTCCTTATATCTTTTAAAAAATATACAAAGATTGTTGTAAAAAGAAATGACTTAGACAAAAGTGGCTTGTCCAGCTTCAGAAAAGCTCTTATTTATCAACTTAGGACTCGTAGTTCACTGAGCTACCGAAGGCGATCGCATTTTCATCTTCTTTAAGACAGAATGTTCATAGAAGACATCCCAGTACATTGAAAATTTAAAACTTAAGGAAATGAGATGTATTCATCCCAGGTATTATACGGATTTCCAGACTAATAGCCTTAAAAAGAACTAATCTAGGCTGTTTTTACTGTTACCCAGAAGTAAGAGTGAGAGTCAATACATCCATATACTAAACACGATTTGAAGAAAAGTCGAGATTTAGATTGTACATTTTCTTTCCCTTCCCAATTTCTTGATTTTTTTTATATTTACAGCTCTAATTAGTATAAATTTATTATTCTGTGAGAGTTAAGATAATAATTTGACTTGACTTGACTCAAAAGATATGATATTAATCAAATTTCCTCTAGAGACACCAGGCCCTCCAGCCATCACATTTTCAGCGACAGATATTCAAGCCACTTCAATGACAGTAAAATGGACTGCACCAGCTGATGATGGAGGGAGTCCTATCACAGCATACCGAGTGGTTATACTAAAGGATGGCATTGAGATAAAGAGTGTTAACATTACTGACCCTTTAATAATCAGTCTGTCTCTTGAAGATCTGGAGAGAGATACCGAGTACAATGTGAAGGTGTTTGCCAGAAATGCTGTCTTTGAGGGAGCAGCATCGCATAAGACTATGAGAACAAAGACTAACGGTGAGATATCTAATTAGTTTTATTAATAGAGTATTCAACTAAAAAGTATTTATTATCATACAACAGCTTTACTTAGTAATTTATTTCTGACAAAAAATATCACTAAAACTACACAATTTTATTACCGCCTTTGTTCATTATTATTCTGTCCGTTCCATCATGGCCCATGTTAATATTAGGTCCTGACACTTAGAGACTCTTGGAAATATGCTTGGACACACTCGTGATAAGAGATTTCTCTTCGAGTGTTGAAGGTATTTCAATTTCGCTGCACAAGGTGCCATTTATTACGTAAACATAACAACATTGATTTTACGCGTGAGTATAACATGTTTTCCCGCGAAAGCCCACCTATCATTTCTTTGGTTTCTACTTATTAAAGGTGCCCAATTTTATAGCTATGTATTTATCTGTCTGTATAATTTATACGTCTATCTACTACATTTAGCCAAGACTAAAGGCGGAGCCTCTGGGCCGGTTTGATTAAAACTTGATTGAACTAACCCAGGGTAAGCGAAAATTTTGATTTGAGTTTTGTCACTTTCTGTGCGGTTTTCTGTTCATGTTTTTTGGCCTTCTGTTTGAGTTTGAACAATCTCAAATTACACAAAACAAAATCAGTAAAAACATTTGTATACCAGAAAAAATGTATACTTTGGTTAATTCTTGGGTTGCACGTGACGTCACCGTTTCCTCAAATCTAAAACTAAAGAGCCAGCAAAGTTATTATGTTCATCAGGCATGAGAGGGGGAAAATTTATATCTGTGGACAACTTTTCAGCTCAAGAACATGCTTCGTATAAAAACAGGCAGGTCTTAAATTTCAGAGTTATGGCGGTGCGTGACATAAAGCAGTGAACGTGTTTATCGAAAAATGTATACTTATCTCGTTATATTTAGCCTTTTTTGAAGTTAAATTCTTAGGAAAAGTGCTTATTTAAATGTTTGCCTGATCGGTTAACATAATCAGCGGCCTAGATAGCCAAAGTAAGTTCCAGATGTTTACACTATTTTCCGGCCGCCATGTTGGTGTTCCCAAGAGGTACACCAACATGGCGCCTCCATACTGGGCTCTGTAAATTTGTGCAAAATATTTCGACAAATATTTGAAGATCGGGAAAACGTACAGACCTTAGACTTGGAGAAGTGTCTTAATTATCTATCTCCTTTAACATGATAATTTCTTGAGCTTATTCACTGAATGGTTTTCGAATTTTTTTTTTAATTGCGTGACGGTGCAACCTAAGAATAAAGTGCATATGACCCGAAAAATGTCATTAAAAAAATACACTCATTTAAAAGGCTTTTCAAAGTAGAGTAAAATGGCGTTTTTCTTTTTGTGATATCTTTTTTTGTTCTAGAGATATTCAAGTTTTCCTATTATACAAATTTGGTCACTGATGACGTCACGGGTTGTGCAAGTATAGTGATGTGACACAAAAATATCTCTGCCAATAATGAAGCAATGCTATTAAAACTTGGCAGGGATGTTGCACCTTACGAAATATACCAGATGGTACACATTTTGTTGTTGCTATGGCAACATGCTCGCTTCCAGTTTCCTGCCTCTTCAAAATTAAATAATTAGAATTAAATAAAATAAAAAAAAATAGAAAGTTAGAAAGAAGTGAATAAAATAAGAAAAGAAAAAAAAAGGAAAAGAATGAGAAAAAACTAAGGGATAATTAGATTTAATATATATTATATGGCAAGGTAGTCTCGAGGTAAATCCCAACGTTCTGATTGGTTCTGTCTGAATTACGGACAATTTCCATGAAAACGGTCGTAAGCTGTGTATTTTTCCTTTCGAAAGCCGGCTCATTCAAAGTCTACGAAAAGAAAACTCATTAATACTCTCATTCATGGCAAAGAAACTACCAAAAAGATTAATATTTTGCAAAGCTTGCAACATGGACGAGAAAGACAAATATTCACCAAGTGAATTTCGACAATTTTATTATTCTGAAGATCTAGAAACGTCTAACGTGGAAACTGCAACAGGAATCAGCAAAAGTCAGGACACCATTGACAATTACATAAACAAACAGGAAAATGTAAACCCAAATAAGAAGACGGTCACTCATACACTCTTCTCCGCTTCATGGAAGCTAACGCTATGATAAATGAAAGAATTAAAAGCCTACCTGCGTCGCAGCTTGACCGCCTTTTGTCCAAACTTTTAATGTACAAATTCAGGAGCCCAAGTCTTAAGCTTATGTAAAATGGAGAATAGTGCGAGCGTGATGCACAAGTTAGAATATTCCAAGATCGACAAAAAATTCAACAACCTGTAGCTGTTGAGACTTTAAAATTTGTCAAATTCCGTTACAAATCGTTCTTGATGTCTTGGTTACATTCAACATAATTTACGTTCAATAAATTGGTTTTCAAACTAGTGGTAGCTTGTTCTTTCTAAGTTGCCCGCGTCATCAAAACCGCGTTACGGCGGAACCTTTGATTCAAGTGACCGAAAGTGAGTCTTTTTAATAGAAAACAAACAAGCATGGCCCGAGTGCCATTTAATAAGCTAATTACTAACATAGCTAGCTCGAGCCATATTGGGGATATAATCCATCAAATCTTTTCGCTCGCGCGATTGGTGTAAACACGTCACGTGACCGAATATCCCCCAGCTAAAACTGGGGGATATCCGAGATTATAACCCACCCATAAATTTTTGAGTGATTTTATTGGCTACTTTACGTCACGTGGTATACGTCGCCGGACAGTTATCACGCAATAACCCCCGCCCGCGTCGATATTTGTCCTCCGATTGTTTCCGTCAAGGAGAAATATAATCAGCACTAGAATTTCAACTTTTCTTTTCTTTTATTTAATATGGAAGGAAATCAAACTAGTGTTATCGAGTCTAGCGATGGTGACATTAAAAAGCTGATGGCAAGTGCTGTTCCGGAAAGTACAAAAAAGTCACCAAAATACGCTGTCAATGTCTTTGAAGGTGGAGAAAGTCACGAGTAGTTTTTTAATATTTAGTCCTACGTAAATTTAAACCGATTCATTTTATAAAATAAAGATTTAACACAATGTGATAACTAACTGTAAACGGATTCAATCTGCCACTTCGCATAAGGATTTTCTTTCAGGTGATTTTTCTCAGTCTATGTTCCTAGACTTAGCAACTCAGGAGGAGATTGTAGACAAATCACATGTAAGTTTCTGGCGGGAAAATCAACAGGGTATGACAACATTCCCATGTCTATTATAAAATGATCAATAAACAGTATTTCCTGTCCATTAACACACATTGTAAATCTCTCTATAATTCACAGTATCGTCCCAAATGAATTGAAAATTTCTCGTGGTGTTCCTATCTTTAAATCAGGAGACAAAGCTCTTTTCAGCAACTACAGACCTATTTCAGTTCTACCTTGCTTTTCGAAGATTTTGGAACGAATAATTAAAACCGTATTATAAATTATCTTAATGGCTTCAATGTTCTCCGTGACAATCAATATGGCTTCAGGAAAAATCGTTCTCCTAGCCTTGTGCCAGAATTTCTTCTGCTTTCGATAGAAGAGAATACGCCATCAGAGTATTCTTAGATCTTTCGAAAGCATTTGATACGGTAAATCATGCCATTCTCTTTGACAAACTCGAACATTATGGGATCCGTGGTCTAGCACTAGAATGGGTAAAGAGTTATTTATTTATCTGAGAGGGCACAATTTGTCGAATTTAACAATGCTCGGTCTTCTCCACAGGGAATTTCATGTGGGGTGCCTCGAGGCTCAATTCTTGGTCCCTTATTCTTCATCCTTTACGTTGATGATTTAAACAATGCTTCCTTGCTTGATGTGATCTTGTTTGCCGATGATACAAATTTATTTATCTCCCATAATGCTCCGCTCCGTCTGTACTGTCACGACCTCGGTCCAATATTCCCCAGTACGGCCCTCCGTCCTCGGTTAGTAAGAGCTTAAAGGGCCCTAGTCAGCCGCACCTTTGTTTTTGCTTACATGCTAGAATTTGGCAATTATATTTTATTCGGAGTCTGTCGAAAAGAAGAATTATCACTGTGAAACTACTCAAGATAAATAAAGATACCTTCAGAAACACAGCTTACAGTAAAACAATAAGAATTTGCATGACCATGCTATATCAATAATTTCGATGTCATCGAAAATGGCGGAGGCTTACTAGTTAACAATTGGTTCATGCTTTAGCGTGCGCTATCGAGTTATGGAGCACGCGGGAAGTTTGGAGAGCACGAAAGAAGCGGAAGAGTTGCCCGAGGCGATAGCCGAGTGCAACCCTGGCTTCTTGAGTGCTCTCCAAACTTCCCAAGTGCTCCATAACTCGATAGTGCACAGCTAAAAGCATGAACCAATTGTTTTATAACATAGCCGGTGGAATTGTGTATAAAATCCTGAAAATCGACGCGAAAAGAATACAACAATATCAGAAGTGATTGTTCGCGGTAAGCGAAATATCAAGCAAAATAGCAATTGGTTTTATTTCAATTTTTCTGTTGAAAGCTCGAGGTTTATATTTAACAATTTTATAACGGTAAAACTTAAGCTTACCTTTAAGGTTGAAACAGACCAGTTTGTAATTTGTTTGGTTTTACCAGAGTGTCTTTCGAACAGTGAAGCGAATCGTGACGGCGCTGATGCCGAGTTTCCTTTTCCGTCGTTCTTCTCTTTTTCTGACTCATTTAAGAACTCTAACCCACGAGAAAAGGCCGGAAAATTGTGTTTGTTTTGGGACTAGTGGGCCGAGTCTCTGTATCCATCATTGTAGCGAAATATAATATTTTTCCCCTCGCTGACAATGGCCGCTCGCGCGAAAAAAAATTCTGGCAAAGCGATTTGCTGACGCCATCAGCGAGCACTGTCGAGATTTGGAGCACGCTTACGTATACTGAATTTGATTGCGTGGCTCTGCTAGCTATGTTATAAGGTCCTTTAATATAATATAGTTTTAATATAGTTTCTCAGAAAACGTGAAAATGAAATTTTAATGGCTTATTCGAAACCTTTTCAAAGCGCATTTGTTTGGTCTTTGACAACTGTCAATTTAACTATAGCCTCCACATCAAATGTTACTTTCACAGGTGAAACTAAATAACTCCACTTAACTTGTTCATCATCAGAGAGGTCAACTCTGATATACCTTATATATGAACAGAACAAATACCGGAAAAAATCAAATGCCCCGAGCGGGATTCGAACCCACGACACCCCGATCTCATGAAAGGTGCTCTAACCACTGAGCTACCGAGGCAACCACAGTGGAGTGTGTCGAATATTAGCTACAAAGGAACATTGATTACCAGACATTTGCTCCCAGGCCTCACGGACTGGGAATTACTTCTGTTGATCGTCGAGACATTGCTCATCGGACCAGATGTTGTAATTAACCATGCACATTGTAAGTAACGCGGTATATCTCGAGAGTTGACCTCTCTGATGATGAACAATTTGTTCGAAATATACCGCGTTACTTACAATCTCATCTCATCTGGTCCGATGAGCAATGTCTCGACGATCAACAGAAGTAATTCCCAGTCCGTGAGGCCTGGGAACAAATGTCTGGTAATCAATGTTCCTTTGTAGCTAATATTCGACACACTCCCCTGTGGTTGCCTCGGTAGCTCAGTGGTTAGAGCACCTTTCATGAGATCGGGGTGTCGTGGGTTCGAATCCCGCTCGGGGCATTTGATTTCTTCCGGCATTTGTTCTGTTCATATATAAGGTATATCAGAGTTGACCTCTCTGATGATGAACAATTTGTTCGAAATATACCGCGTTACCTACATTTAACTTGTTCTTTGATAAAATCCGGCTTAATTTTTCTTCCATCTCCAAAAGCTCCCCATGGCTGTGAAAACATCTCTCTAGTTCTACTACGTTATAACTTTTCTCAGCTCGAAATTGACGTTTTCTGTTTGGGTATTAAATCGTCGTCACTGGTTGAGAATCATGTCAATAAAATTGAGAGAAATTTTATATTCCGATTGGCTTAAATGCTCGAAGATTATTGCGCTAGAAGTTGAAACTATAAGAAACGTTTATAGCTCAGGAAAAACTTCAAATATTTCAGTAGATAATTCAGACAGTTGCTGAACAGGCCTTCCACAACGCATCCTTTACAAATACTCCTTGATCCGTGTGTTAACAATTTCAAACCAAGACTCGAAGCGTTTGTATGTGTCTTGGCCTTTTGAAACGGACTTGAATGGGACCTTCTACTACACTCCACAAAACCATTTGGTTGATTTTGAGACGCTTTCACTCAAATTACAAAGGCAAAAAATAAAAAGACTGCTTCCATTAACGAAAAATTTCTCGCAAACATCGCTATTTTGCGTACGAGCCGAGCAAGCACATTGCAGCAGTTACTCACGGAACATGCGGAACATGCGCAAACAAAATGTCTCTATGCTTCCAGTCATGAATTCAATAAACTAACATCACAACAGCAGACAACTTTTGAAAAAACATAAGACCTCAAAAGCTCTTAATCTGAGCCCGCAATATGGTCACGAAATACTAGTCAGTGTATATCTTGTTCTGATAGGTATCAATAGCCCTTTTCACGGTTAGTTTTTCTCATTAGCATTACAATGTAATCCAACGTGGATGTGAGGCAATTTCGGGCTAAAACTACAAAATAGCCCGAAATTGCCTCGCATACATGCTAAATTCCATTGTAATGCAAATGAGCAAAGTTAACTGTGAAAAGGGCTATTGACGATATAAGGATGTTTAATATTAAAGATATACGCTTTAAACCAAGACTGTATTTAGCTCTTATTAATCGAGCAGGAGGTCTGTATGGGAGAATCTTGACCGAGGTCGTAAGTACAGACCGAACGCAGTGAGGTCTGTACACACGACCGAGGTCAAGATTCTTCCATACAGACCGACTTAGCTCGGTTAATAAGGCCTAGGGCAAACGTCGAATCTAAAGTCGCGTCGAATACATTTAAATAGGCGCGACAAAGAGTCGACTTCATTTCAGCTTGGTAGCAAACGTCGCACCTATTTCACCAGTTGGCTTAATTAAAACACAGGAATAAGCACGCGCCCCCGTGCTATTCACCCGAAGCGCTGCTAATTAATGCTAGTAGTTGTAAGCGAGATGCCGGAACATAGTGCTCGCGACGCCTTACTTTGGTAATTGCAAAAAATAGGCAGAGAAGAAGGGCATTGCATACAGCTCTGAGATCGGTGTATCAAAGACGACAGCTACTACTCCGAGTGGCATGTTTGACCGTGCTTTTGTTAGCAAACAACAAGCACTCGTATTTTGTGTTCATAAAACACGAACAGCACATTTCCATCCTGCTCGAGCTCAAGTGCGATGTCTTCAATGCCTTTCTAAATCTTGCTCTTTCCGGTCGAGACATTGTCTTCGCACTGCGCATGCTCGTCAGGGGGGGAAATAGTGTTTGGCAGATGGGGGAGTATGTATTTTTGTGGAGTGTAGTAGAAGGTCCCATTCAAGTCCGTTTCAAAAGGCCAAGACACATACAAACGCTTCGAGTCTTGGTTTGAAATTGTTAACACACGGATCAAGGAGTATTTGTAAAGGATGCGTTGTGGAAGGCCTGTTCAGCAACTGTCTGAATTATCTACTGAAATATTTGAAGTTTTTCCTGAGCTATAAACGTTTCTTATAGTTTCAACTTCTAGCGCAATAATCTTCGAGCATTTAAGCCAATCGGAATATAAAATTTCTCTCAATTTTATTGACATGATTCTCAACCAGTGACGACGATTTAATACCCAAACAGAAAACGTCAATTTCGAGCTGAGAAAAGTTATAACGTAGTAGAACTAGAGAGATGTTTTCACAGCCATGGGGAGCTTTTGGAGATGGAAGAAAAATTAAGCCGGATTTTATCAAAGAACAAGTTAAATGTAGGTAACGCGGTATATTTCGAACAAATTGTTCATCATCAGAGAGGTCAACTCTGATATACCTTATATATGAACAGAACAAATGCCGGAAGAAATCAAATGCCCCGAGCGGGATTCGAACCCACGACACCCCGATCTCATGAAAGGTGCTCTAACCACTGAGCTACCGAGGCAACCACAGGGGAGTGTGTCGAATATTAGCTACAAAGGAACATTGATTACCAGACATTTGTTCCCAGGCCTCACGGACTGGGAATTACTTCTGTTGATCGTCGAGACATTGCTCATCGGACCAGATGAGATGAGATTGTAAGTAACGCGGTATATTTCGAACAAATTGTTCATCATCAGAGAGGTCAACTCTCGAGATATACCGCGTTACTTACAATGTGCATGGTTAATTACAACATCTGGTCCGATGAGCAATGTCTCGACGATCAACAGAAGTAATTCCCAGTCCGTGAGGCCTGGGAGCAAATGTCTGGTAATCAATGTTCCTTTGTAGCTAATATTCGACACACTCCACTGTGGTTGCCTCGGTAGCTCAGTGGTTAGAGCACCTTTCATGAGATCGGGGTGTCGTGGGTTCGAATCCCGCTCGGGGCATTTGATTTTTTCCGGTATTTGTTCTGTTCATATATAAGGTATATCAGAGTTGACCTCTCTGATGATGAACAAGTTAAGTGGAGTTATTTAGTTTCACCTGTGAAAGTAACATTTGATGTGGAGGCTATAGTTAAATTGACAGTTGTCAAAGACCAAACAAATGCGCTTTGAAAAGGTTTCGAATAAGCCATTAAAATTTCATTTTCACGTTTTCTGAGAAACTATATTAAAACTATATTATATTAAAGGACCTTATAACATAGCTAGCAGAGCCACGCAATCAAATTCAGTATACGTAAGCGTGCTCCAAATCTCGACAGTGCTCGCTGATGGCGTCAGCAAATCGCTTTGCCAGAATTTTTTTTCGCGCGAGCGGCCATTGTCAGCGAGGGGAAAAATATTATATTTCGCTACAATGATGGATACAGAGACTCGGCCCACTAGTCCCAAAACAAACACAATTTTCCGGCCTTTTCTCGTGGGTTAGAGTTCTTAAATGAGTCAGAAAAAGAGAAGAACGACGGAAAAGGAAACTCGGCATCAGCGCCGTCACGATTCGCTTCACTGTTCGAAAGACACTCTGGTAAAACCAAACAAATTACAAACTGGTCTGTTTCAACCTTAAAGGTAAGCTTAAGTTTTACCGTTATAAAATTGTTAAATATAAACCTCGAGCTTTCAACAGAAAAATTGAAATAAAACCAATTGCTATTTTGCTTGATATTTCGCTTACCGCGAACAATCACTTCTGATATTGTTGTATTCTTTTCGCGTCGATTTTCAGGATTTTATACACAATTCCACCGGCTATGTTATAAAACAATTGGTTCATGCTTTTAGCTGTGCACTATCGAGTTATGGAGCACTTGGGAAGTTTGGAGAGCACTCAAGAAGCCAGGGTTGCACTCGGCTATCGCCTCGGGCAACTCTTCCGCTTCTTTCGTGCTCTCCAAACTTCCCGCGTGCTCCATAACTCGATAGCGCACGCTAAAGCATGAACCAATTGTTAACTAGTAAGCCTCCGCCATTTTCGATGACATCGAAATTATTGATATAGCATGGTCATGCAAATTCTTATTGTTTTACTGTAAGCTGTGTTTCTGAAGGTATCTTTATTTATCTTGAGTAGTTTCACAGTGATAATTCTTCTTTTCGACAGACTCCGAATAAAATATAATTGCCAAATTCTAGCATGTAAGCAAAAACAAAGGTGCGGCTGACTAGGGCCCTTTAAGCTCTTACTAACCGAGGACGGAGGGCCGTACTGGGGAATATTGGACCGAGGTCGTGACAGTACAGACGGAGCGGAGCATTATGGGAGATAAATAAATTTGTATCATCGGCAAACAAGATCACATCAAGCAAGGAAGCATTGTTTAAATCATCAACGTAAAGGATGAAGAATAAGGGACCAAGAATTGAGCCTCGAGGCACCCCACATGAAATTCCCTGTGGAGAAGACCGAGCATTGTTAAATTCGACAAATTGTGCCCTCTCAGATAAATAAATAACTCTTTACCCATTCTAGTGCTAGACCACGGATCCCATAATGTTCGAGTTTGTCAAAGAGAATGGCATGATTTACCGTATCAAATGCTTTCGAAAGATCTAAGAATACTCTGATGGCGTATTCTCTTCTATCGAAAGCAGAAGAAATTCTGGCACAAGGCTAGGAGAACGATTTTTCCTGAAGCCATATTGATTGTCACGGAGAACATTGAAGCCATTAAGATAATTTATAATACGGTTTTAATTATTCGTTCCAAAATCTTCGAAAAGCAAGGTAGAACTGAAATAGGTCTGTAGTTGCTGAAAAGAGCTTTGTCTCCTGATTTAAAGATAGGAACACCACGAGAAATTTTCAATTCATTTGGGACGATACTGTGAATTATAGAGAGATTTACAATGTGTGTTAATGGACAGGAAATACTGTTTATTGATCATTTTATAATAGACATGGGAATGTTGTCATACCCTGTTGATTTTCCCGCCAGAAACTTACATGTGATTTGTCTACAATCTCCTCCTGAGTTGCTAAGTCTAGGAACATAGACTGAGAAAAATCACCTGAAAGAAAATCCTTATGCGAAGTGGCAGATTGAATCCGTTTACAGTTAGTTATCACATTGTGTTAAATCTTTATTTTATAAAATGAATCGGTTTAAATTTACGTAGGACTAAATATTAAAAAACTACTCGTGACTTTCTCCACCTTCAAAGACATTGACAGCGTATTTTGGTGACTTTTTTGTACTTTCCGGAACAGCACTTGCCATCAGCTTTTTAATGTCACCATCGCTAGACTCGATAACACTAGTTTGATTTCCTTCCATATTAAATAAAAGAAAAGAAAAGTTGAAATTCTAGTGCTGATTATATTTCTCCTTGACGGAAACAATCGGAGGACAAATATCGACGCGGGCGGGGGTTATTGCGTGATAACTGTCCGGCGACGTATACCACGTGACGTAAAGTAGCCAATAAAATCACTCAAAAATTTATGGGTGGGTTATAATCTCGGATATCCCCCAGTTTTAGCTGGGGGATATTCGGTCACGTGACGTGTTTACACCAATCGCGCGAGCGAAAAGATTTGATGGATTATATCCCCAATATGGCTCGAGCTAGCTATGTTAGTAATTAGCTTATTAAATGGCACTCGGGCCATGCTTGTTTGTTTTCTATTAAAAAGACTCACTTTCGGTCACTTGAATCAAAGGTTCCGCCGTAACGCGGTTTTGATGACGCGGGCAACTTAGAAAGAACAAGCTACCACTAGTTTGAAAACCAATTTATTGAACGTAAATTATGTTGAATGTAACCAAGACATCAAGAACGATTTGTAACGGAATTTGACAAATTTTAAAGTCTCAACAGCTACAGGTTGTTGAATTTTTTGTCGATCTTGGAATATTCTAACTTGTGCATCACGCTCGCACTATTCTCCATTTTACATAAGCTTAAGACTTGGGCTCCTGAATTTGTACATTAAAAGTTTGGACAAAAGGCGGTCAAGCTGCGACGCAGGTAGGCTTTTAATTCTTTCATTTATCATAGCGTTAGCTTCCATGAAGCGGAGAAGAGTGTATGAGTGACCGTCTTCTTATTTGGGTTTACATTTTCCTGTTTGTTTATGTAATTGTCAATGGTGTCCTGACTTTTGCTGATTCCTGTTGCAGTTTCCACGTTAGACGTTTCTAGATCTTCAGAATAATAAAATTGTCGAAATTCACTTGGTGAATATTTGTCTTTCTCGTCCATGTTGCAAGCTTTGCAAAATATTAATCTTTTTGGTAGTTTCTTTGCCATGAATGAGAGTATTAATGAGTTTTCTTTTCGTAGACTTTGAATGAGCCGGCTTTCGAAAGGAAAAATACACAGCTTACGACCGTTTTCATGGAAATTGTCCGTAATTCAGACAGAACCAATCAGAACGTTGGGATTTACCTCGAGACTACCTTGCCATATAATATATATTAAATCTAATTATCCCTTAGTTTTTTCTCATTCTTTTCCTTTTTTTTTCTTTTCTTATTTTATTCACTTCTTTCTAACTTTCTATTTTTTTTTATTTTATTTAATTCTAATTATTTAATTTTGAAGAGGCAGGAAACTGGAAGCGAGCATGTTGCCATAGCAACAACAAAATGTGTACCATCTGGTATATTTCGTAAGGTGCAACATCCCTGCCAAGTTTTAATAGCATTGCTTCATTATTGGCAGAGATATTTTTGTGTCACATCACTATACTTGCACAACCCGTGACGTCATCAGTGACCAAATTTGTATAATAGGAAAACTTGAATATCTGTAGAACAAAAAAAGATATCACAAAAAGAAAAACGCCATTTTACTCTACTTTGAAAAGCCTTTTAAATGAGTGTATTTTTTGAATGACATTTTTCGGGTCATATGCACTTTATTCTTAGGTTGCACCGTCACGCAATTAAAAAAAAAATTCGAAAACCATTCAGTGAATAAGCTCAAGAAATTATCATGTTAAAGGAGATAGATAATTAAGACACTTCTCCAAGTCTAAGGTCTGTACGTTTTCCCGATCTTCAAATATTTGTCGAAATATTTCGCACAAATTTACAGAGCCCAGTATGGAGGCGCCATGTTGGTGTACCTCTTGGGAACACCAACATGGCGGCCGGAAAATAGTGTAAACATCTGGAACTTACTTTGGCTATCTAGGCCGCTGATTATGTTAACCGATCAGGCAAACATTTAAATAAGCACTTTTCCTAAGAATTTAACTTCAAAAAAGGCTAAATATAACGAGATAAGTATACATTTTTCGATAAACACGTTCACTGCTTTATGTCACGCACCGCCATAACTCTGAAATTTAAGACCTGCCTGTTTTTATACGAAGCATGTTCTTGAGCTGAAAAGTTGTCCACAGATATAAATTTTCCCCCTCTCATGCCTGATGAACATAATAACTTTGCTGGCTCTTTAGTTTTAGATTTGAGGAAACGGTGACGTCACGTGCAACCCAAGAATTAACCAAAGTATACATTTTTTCTGGTATACAAATGTTTTTACTGATTTTGTTTTGTGTAATTTGAGATTGTTCAAACTCAAACAGAAGGCCAAAAAACATGAACAGAAAACCGCACAGAAAGTGACAAAACTCAAATCAAAATTTTCGCTTACCCTGGGTTAGTTCAATCAAGTTTTAATCAAACCGGCCCAGAGGCTCCGCCTTTAGTCTTGGCTAAATGTAGTAGATAGACGTATAAATTATACAGACAGATAAATACATAGCTATAAAATTGGGCACCTTTAATAAGTAGAAACCAAAGAAATGATAGGTGGGCTTTCGCGGGAAAACATGTTATACTCACGCGTAAAATCAATGTTGTTATGTTTACGTAATAAATGGCACCTTGTGCAGCGAAATTGAAATACCTTCAACACTCGAAGAGAAATCTCTTATCACGAGTGTGTCCAAGCATATTTCCAAGAGTCTCTAAGTGTCAGGACCTAATATTAACATGGGCCATGATGGAACGGACAGAATAATAATGAACAAAGGCGGTAATAAAATTGTGTAGTTTTAGTGATATTTTTTGTCAGAAATAAATTACTAAGTAAAGCTGTTGTATGATAATAAATACTTTTTAGTTGAATACTCTATTAATAAAACTAATTAGATATCTCACCGTTAGTCTTTGTTCTCATAGTCTTATGCGATGCTGCTCCCTCAAAGACAGCATTTCTGGCAAACACCTTCACATTGTACTCGGTATCTCTCTCCAGATCTTCAAGAGACAGACTGATTATTAAAGGGTCAGTAATGTTAACACTCTTTATCTCAATGCCATCCTTTAGTATAACCACTCGGTATGCTGTGATAG
>JAHPZR010011426.1:12500-15000 GCA_019787425.1 Platygyra sinensis | reverse complement strand
TATCGTTCGATTCTGCTGCAAGCTCTGAGCTGTAATGACTAGCTAATTCTGATACGGTACTAAAGTGAAACAAGTGCTCTTATTCATCTTTCCACAGCTAGACAACATGCCCGCTGCCTGACACCTTTCAAATTCTTTGTTTTATAACCGTCGTACGAAATAATACGCAATACATGATAGTCTATACGCTTTTTCGCTATGACGGGTCGACATCATAGGAGACAAATCGTTCTATTCGTGTCCCGAATCGAGTTGATTCAACAACATTTTCAATTTGGGCGTATTGGACCACGCTCAACCTATCTAGGAAAAAACAAACCGTCAGCTGACAAAAAGATGTGATCACTGAGTAGTATAATTTTAGTGCGACTATATGAATTTTAGAAAAACGGGATAAATAAAAGAAAACGAACTGAATTGTAGAAGAACTCAGCTTTTATGAGAAAGAGGCAGAAATAATGTAAAACCTAACATCAATTTTCTTTTCTAATATATTATTGTTAGGTTTTTTTTTTTTCGCCTGGGTGTGAAACAATATGTCGTGCTGCCAGCCTGGGCCAGACTGACTCTGGGTAATTAATAAAATGAGGTCATAATTAACAAATACAATGTAATTTTATCTCGCTAAGTCCACTTCTCTCTTCAGTGGACAGAGTTTAGGTCTTTCTGTTAAACAGCCGAATCCGAATTGCATGATTCATCCAAATCATGGCGTGCTGACTTTTCGTGTATGTATTAAAGGCTATTTCTATCCAAGGAAAAAAATAATCGACATCTGCTGATGAATGTCTTTCAGCCAAAAGGCGACACTCGCTTATCTTATATCTTTTATATATAAAAATGGCACTCTCATTCGAAAAACTACAGCATTTTTGTCTTTCTTAGAGAGCACGTGCAATATACGAACAAAACTTCATACTCCTTTGTACCACATCAGAGTAGCGTTGAAATTGAGTTGAAATTTAAATAAAAACATATGTTCATGCAGCATGTAATGAAAGCCGGTATGTTCTTTCAAATTGCATGAAAAACAAAAAACGTTAATACTTTTCAAAACTAGTTATATTGAAAGCTAGCTTGGACACTCAGTGACCTCTATTAAGAGCCGTCCTCTATAATTTTCAACTATCGTCATTTGGACGAGAAAAAATGAAATTACTCAAACTTTCTCAAATGAACGGTCTAGATAAGTGATTCACAAAAATAAATTTTTCAGTTCAATTCGATTCGTATCTTAGCGCTGGGGCGACCATCTTGGTTTTGCCCCTCTGAGAGGGCTTTCAGCAGCCATTTTAAGGCACATCTTTAACAATTTGCCAAGCAAAGAAAACGTTATAATTCCGAGTAAAAACACATTATTCGAAACAAGCAACTGTTGCTTGATACGTTGAGAGGCGGTTTTGGTAATTTCATCAACATCTGATTTTTTTTACAGAATTTTAAACTTCTTCCCTTTCGAACTACTTGCGAAGCGCCATAAAATGGCGAATTTTAAAGGAAAATATCGCCAAAAGTACATCACTTGAGATACCCAAACAACCCTCCACTGAAAGAGCAATGTCTCAACTGTAAAAATATGCAATAACATTTTGGGGCAGTCAAAACTGAAAAATATTAGAAGAAGAAGTTTAAGCTGTGGTTTTGTAAACAAACACCGCCGTCCTAATTGGCGTAATAACGTGGAAATAGCGATTTGCAAAGGAAATTATGATATATTCCACTTACCTCGCAGCATGTCGACAACTGGATGATCCACGATATCTCACGTTATGTTATCAGTAGGTCTCAGCGGCATGTTCGATGATTATTGTGCGAAATCACTCTGAGACATAAAAACCGATAAGTGTCTCCGAAGCCCTCGTCATAACATCTAGCAATATTGGTTGTCTTCCGCCTCATATCTGCCGTTTACAAGAAGTTTAACAGTTTTCCGAGATCCCAACTGACCCAAACATCTGTCATCAGCCTTTAAAACCCCCCTCTTAATCGCGGATGCTTATCAAGAACTCGTTTAAGTTTAGTTCCGTTTCGATCTATTGAGCACCCTCCATTATTGCACAGATTGCGTTACAGACAACAAGTGGACATTCCAGTGTGGGTAGGGGTAGGGTGGGTAGAAATGAAAACGTAACCGGCTTTAAAGCCATTTTATACATTTCAGTGGCTAAGCTAGTAATTGGCTTTTGCAGGATAATTTGAATATAAACCACTGCTTGGAAATTTGAGTCATTTTGAAGGTTATTTTTGAGCGGTCGGGGGACGGGGCGTGAATTGTATTTTTTTGGAAAAAAAAAAAAGAAAAAGAAAAGATAGACAATATGAGATCAAGAAATTATGATCTGCATATAATCTCTTGATCAGCTTTATCAGTTTATTAATGAGGCCCTGTTAGGGGTTTTCAGTATACTTGATATTTGGGTAAAAAATTTAACAGGATACAGGAAATTTCTCTCCGAAGCCTGCGTCAGAACATTTATCAATATAACGTGTCTTTCGCCTC
>JAHPZR010011426.1:0-7500 GCA_019787425.1 Platygyra sinensis | reverse complement strand
GAAAAGAGTCTGGGTTTCTGAATGTGTCGTGACGTCAAGTCAGGAATCACGAGATTCTTCTAGTTTAGGTAATTGTTGTTTCAGTAGTGGTGAGGAGTTTTTCTCGCCAAAAAACAAACAAGTTGAAGTCTGCCAAGCAATGCGGTCGTCAAGCAAGCAAAATAAAAGCATAAAGCTTCGAGATATTCCTGAAGTGACGTCATTCGTCACCAATCTAACATTACGCGGTCCTCTTCATTGGGCGTGGCCAGGCGGGAAATTTAAAGCTTGATTTTATGGCAAAAAGCATCGGAATTCACTTTTTTGGGTTTGAAGACATTTTTAGATGTCATAGAGATGATGAAAACCTAAAATAACTTTTTGGCGGTATAGACACTTTAATTTTTCTCGTAAAGTTCATTTCTTTCTTCAATGCGCAGGGTTAGGTATTTCTGTCCAACAGCCGAATCCGAATTGACTCAATTAACTTAAGGCGTGCTGACTTTTCATGTATATATTATAAGGCTATTTCTATCCAAAGAACTAAGATAGTCGACATCTGCTGATGAGTGTCTTTTAGCCCAAAGCTGACACTCGCGTATCTTCATATATTTTATATATATAAATGGCACTCTCATTCGAAAACTGACTACAGCATTTTTTTCTTTCTTAAAGAGCACGTGCAATATACGAACAAAACTTCATACTACTTTGTACTACATCAGCGTATCGTTGAAATTGAGTTGAAATTTAAAAAAAACATATGTTCATACAGCATGTAATAAAAGCCAATATGTTCTTTCAAATTGCATGAAAAACAGAAACCTTCACAATTTTCAAAACTAGTTATACTGAAAGCTTGCATACTCAGTGACATAAGGCTATTTCTATCCAAGGTAAAAAGTAATCGACATCTGCTAATGAGTGCCGGTCTTTCAGCCAAAAGCTGACATTCCCATATCTTATATTTTATAAACAATTACTTGGATGAGGTTTTAGTGATATTCAGAATAATCAAGGTCGAGGTAAGGGTTATCCCTTACCGAGGCTTCTTTATTCTGGATATCAAAAAAACCGAATCTAATAATTGTTTCATTATACATTGAGCGAAAAAAAAAATGGAAGCCATGTTTTTGCTTCTTCGCTGAGCGAAGCAATACAAAACGCGCGAACTTGACATGATTACCCTTGGAAATCATGCACTGCGGTCAAACATGACATGATTGGTTAAAACCACACGCATAATTCACCATAACCAGCTGCTGTTGACCAAATATTGAACCAATGACGTCAAAAGTGCAGCCCGCTGTAAATTATTGAACTGATGACGTCAAAATGACGCCAAAAGTGTAGCCCGCTGCAGATTATTAAACCGTTGACCGAGAAAACCTGGGGACAAGGTTGAGTTATATTTGGTGAGCGGAAAAACAAAGCGGCGAAATGGCGAAACTCCTTTAAGAACGGGCAAATATTTTGAATGAATAGCAAAGCAATTATTGAATTCGGCTTTCGTAGGATATGAAGAAATCTGCAGATCTCGGAGGGTGTTACCCACCTCGGTCTTCGGCCTCTGTGGATAACACCCTTTTTGATCTGCAGAATTCTTCATATCCTACTCCGTTTCATTAAACAATTGCTAAATATGTTCTTTTAAATTGCACGAAAAACAAAAACTCTCAGAATTTTCAAAACTAGTTAAATTAAAGGGTTGCATACTGAGTGACCTCTATTAACAATCTCAAATTTTTGTTCAGTAAATTTTGCCCGAAGATTCTGTCAATTTTTAACAAAAAACTACATTTTTCCGTTTCAGGGGAAGGGGGGGGGGGGCTGTGGCCGCCCCCGCACCAGGTCGTACGCATATGGATTAATCCCCGCCCCTCAATAAGCGCCAACCCTAAACGACAGCACAGCGCTTTCGCTTTAATGATATTCGAAACAATTGTGAGACTGCTTCTAAAACAGACGCTAATTTATATGAGACGCCCGTCTCCCTTGGCAACTGGGTATTTCCAAACTAATTACTTTTTACGGTTTCCATATCTTTAATATCATCCCAATAGCTTCTGACTAAAAAGCGTAGATTTAAATTTCTGAATACATGTAGACCAAGGTATTCAACAACGACCGTTCTTTATTTCTTTTTCAGGTTACCAAGAAAAGCAAAAAATACTTCTCTTTTGTCAGGTAAACAAGTTCTGCAAAATAAGTATTTACCTCAAAATAGCACTATCTAAAAAAATCCTTCTTACTTTCTTTTTGTCAATAGCACTTCCCTCCCCGAAAATGACCACAAACACGAGTGACAACTTCACGAATTTTTAGTTCTGCATCATTCCTGGCAACACCACAATGCAGATATGACCCCGATTCACCGACAGAGCAAGTTATCAAGACCATTGCGTACTTCATCATCATGTTCGGTTCACTGATCGGTAACGCGTTGGTCATATGCGTCGTTATTATAAACAGGCAAATGCGAACTGTCACAAATTATCTCATAGTACATATGGCCGTGGCAGACCTTCTGATTACAGCCTTTAGCATGCCAGTGACCATTAAACTGCTTGTGACAGAAGGTATAGATTGGTCAAATGGGGTATTCTCTGACATATTATGCAAGATCATCCCATTTACCCAAGTACTCTCGATGGTAAGCTCAGTTCTGACTTTGACAGCAATCGCTGTTGACCGGTTTTTGGCAATTATGTATCCTTTAAGGCGATACATGACTTTCCAGATATCATACAGTATAATGTTGGTTGTTTGGATCGTGGGTATCGCTGTCAATTCTCCGATTCTTTACGCTCAGAAAGTCATCATGCACATGGGAGAATGGTACTGTTTGGAGATTTGGACGCCGGCTTTCACAGAAGAGGCATCTAAACATTTTACCATTGTTATCTTTATTGTTTTATACTTGGTTCCACTTTTAACAATGGCGGTGCTATATAGCTTTGTCCTTCACAAGCTTTGGGTGAGAAAAGTTCCTGGAAATCCATCCTTTTCAAACCAACTCCGCGCTCAAAGATCCAAGAAGAAAGTTCTTAAAATGCTGATGACAGTGGTGATTATCTTTGCACTGTGTTGGCTACCCGTGTACATTAGCCAGTTTATTTATTTTTTCGATAAAGAGAACTTTCCTTGCGGTCCTCCGGCTGTTCTCAGTTTCATGGGTTACTTTCTGAGTCACGCAAACAGTGCGATAAATCCCAGTGTATATGCGATATTTAATTCTAACTTTCGTAAAGGATTCAGAGGCATTTTGCTGTGTCGTTGTTGTAGGAACAGGGTAGCTCAGCACACAAATGTAGGGTTAGGAATTGGCCAAGATGGCACTTATGGCAGGGCCGTTCCTTTGACGCGCATGCGCCCTCGCGCGCCTTCGAATTAACACATTAACACACATGTTTAAAGAGGGAAAAGAAACAGAGTAATATATTATCATTTTATAAAACGCGAAATTTCGAAACTTTAGGCTAAAACTTGTACGTGACGTTTTTTTAATCATCACACAATATCATTAGATTGACTCGCTGGAAAATAAGTCCAGAAGCGACATAACTTCGCGTGAGTTTGCGACAGCTGCGTTATAAAGCTCTTACAAAGACGAACGCCATAAGATTGCCACTGAACAAAATTCTTGATCCGCTTTTGGCAACTTCATGACAAATAAAATTGCAAAGACTAGAGGATGCAAAGAATTCCCGAATTTTTAATGACGGCTTCACCCAGTCTCATAGATGTTACATACTGATTTGCCATTTGAAACGAAAGCGAGCCGCCCGACAGTTTTCCAAAAACAAATGTTGGCCACAGTGTTGTCAAAAGTTACTGGTCAAAACTTTGTCAAGCGGAAACGTACAGAGCTCTTCAATGTAATAAAATGAACTTTGCTTTCTACATTTGCTCGCACGAGATTAAGAGTTCTAGGGAAATTTTGGTGTGTCAATTATCTGTCCATCATTTTTGACGTTGCCATGGCAAGAATCAAATTTTATTAAGTCTGGCCAAAAACCAACTTTTTTGAGATAATTCTGTATTTTTGCCAGTTTTCTTCATCAAATTGCAGAAATTTATAAATTTGTACACTTCACGAGCATTCTGGCCTGATTTTGTGTTAATTTACGTTATTTTCTGACTTTTTTAAAAAATAGTGAAATCCAGATGGCGGATGCAAAATGGCGGGTCAACTGACGTCATATGACGTGATGACCAAGGAAATGCTCAGGGCTATCTAATCAATGTAAATTTATCGTAAATGCTTTTGTTCTTTGGCCACTCACCTGAATTAAGGCATGAGGCTCACCTGTGTGTGATGTTTTGGACATTTTTTTTCTAAATTTAGTCATTTTCCTAAAATATTGGCTTCTAAGTGTTTATTTTTATGTAAAATTATTTTTTTTCTGACAATTTACTCGACTTTAAGTGGTTGCGTGATTGACCACGCCCTAAATTGAAAGAAATATGATCATTTAAGTTACAAGATGTAAACGTGCTAGAAAACTCTCGTTTTTTGTTAAAAATTGACAGAATCTTCGGGCAAAATTTACTGAACAAAAATTTGAGATTGTTAATAGAGGTCACTCAGTATGCAACCCTTTAATTTAACTAGTTTTGAAAATTCTGAGAGTTTTTGTTTTTCGTGCAATTTAAAAGAACATATTTAGCAATTGTTTAATGAAACGGAGTAGGATATGAAGAATTCTGCAGATCAAAAAGGGTGTTATCCACAGAGGCCGAAGACCGAGGTGGTAACACCCTCCGAGATCTGCAGATTTCTTCATATCCTACGAAAGCCGAATTCAATAATTGCTTTGCTATTCATTCAAAATATTTGCCCGTTCTTAAAGGAGTTTCGCCATTTCGCCGCTTTGTTTTTCCGCTCACCAAATATAACTCAACCTTGTCCCCAGGTTTTCTCGGTCAACGGTTTAATAATCTGCAGCGGGCTACACTTTTGGCGTCATTTTGACGTCATCAGTTCAATAATTTACAGCGGGCTGCACTTTTGACGTCATTGGTTCAATATTTGGTCAACAGCAGCTGGTTATGGTGAATTATGCGTGTGGTTTTAACCAATCATGTCATGTTTGACCGCAGTGCATGATTTCCAAGGGTAATCATGTCAAGTTCGCGCGTTTTGTATTGCTTCGCTCAGCGAAGAAGCAAAAACATGGCTTCCATTTTTTTTTTCGCTCAATGTATAATGAAACAATTATTAGATTCGGTTTTTTTGATATCCAGAATAAAGAAGCCTCGGTAAGGGATAACCCTTACCTCGACCTTGATTATTCTGAATATCACTAAAACCTCATCCAAGTAATTGTTTATAAAATATAAGATATGGGAATGTCAGCTTTTGGCTGAAAGACCGGCACTCATTAGCAGATGTCGATTACTTTTTACCTTGGATAGAAATAGCCTTATGTCACTGAGTATGCAAGCTTTCAGTATAACTAGTTTTGAAAATTGTGAAGGTTTCTGTTTTTCATGCAATTTGAAAGAACATATTGGCTTTTATTACATGCTGTATGAACATATGTTTTTTTTAAATTTCAACTCAATTTCAACGATACGCTGATGTAGTACAAAGTAGTATGAAGTTTTGTTCGTATATTGCACGTGCTCTTTAAGAAAGAAAAAAATGCTGTAGTCAGTTTTCGAATGAGAGTGCCATTTATATATATAAAATATATGAAGATACGCGAGTGTCAGCTTTGGGCTAAAAGACACTCATCAGCAGATGTCGACTATCTTAGTTCTTTGGATAGAAATAGCCTTATAATATATACATGAAAAGTCAGCACGCCTTAAGTTAATTGAGTCAATTCGGATTCGGCTGTTGGACAGAAATACCTAACCCTGCGCATTGAAGAAAGAAATGAACTTTACGAGAAAAATTAAAGTGTCTATACCGCCAAAAAGTTATTTTAGGTTTTCATCATCTCTATGACATCTAAAAATGTCTTCAAACCCAAAAAAGTGAATTCCGATGCTTTTTGCCATAAAATCAAGCTTTAAATTTCCCGCCTGGCCACGCCCAATGAAGAGGACCGCGTAATGTTAGATTGGTGACGAATGACGTCACTTCAGGAATATCTCGAAGCTTTATGCTTTTATTTTGCTTGCTTGACGACCGCATTGCTTGGCAGACTTCAACTTGTTTGTTTTTTTGGCGAGAAAAACTCCTCACCACTACTGAAACAACAATTACCTAAACTAGAAGAATCTCGTGATTCCTGACTTGACGTCACGACCACATTCAGAAACCCAGACTCTTTTCTGCACTGACTCACGGTTAACTTTATTGGGCGTGGCTGATGCGGGAACTTTAAGGCGATATCTTAGGGCGTTAAAATCTCACAATCCAATTTTTTTTCTTAGAATACCTTTTTACACAGTATAGAGTTACTATAACTATAAAAACCGTGTAGGCGGTATAGACACTTTAATTATTTGTTGATTCTGACGTCATTTTATAAATCACCTAGAGCCAGTCTGGCCCAGGCATATTATTTCACACCCAGGCGAAAAAAAAAGTAACAAGAAAATTGATGTTATGTTTTATATTATTTCTACCTGTTTCTCATAAAAGAGTTCTTCTACAATTCAGTTCATTTTCTCTAATTTATCTCTCGCATCTTTTTGTCAGCTGACGCGGGCTTATTTTTCTCCTAAATAGGTCGAGGGTTGTCCAATACGCCCTAATTGAAAACGTTGTCGAATCAACTCGATTCGACAAGAATAAAACGATTTGTCTCCTATGATTTCGACCCGTCATAGCGAAAAAGCGTATAGAACATATTGCATATTATTTCGTGTGCAGCGAGCATGTTGTCTAACTGTGAAAAGATGAATAAGAGCACTTGTTCGAATCCCGTTGAAGCCCTGATTTTTTTCAGGCTTCTTCTTTCCAATTGCTTAAATTGGAAAAGTAACTGCGATGATCATTCTTCACTTGCATCTACAACCGCAGTTCAAATATGAATTATTTCATATACTTCACATCATTTCATTCCTCACGGGTGATATGAACTCAATAAATTGACCTCGCTCCCAATGTGTGGCTTCATAGCTCAGTTGGTAGAGCATCGCACCGGTATCGCGGAGGTCACGGGTTCGAATCCCGTTGAAGCCCTGATTTTTTTTTCAGGCTTCTTCTTTCCAATTGCTTAAATTGGAAAAGTAACTGCGATGATCATTCTTCACTTACTTGTTTCGTTTTAGTACCATATATTAGTTAGTCATTACAGCTCACAGTTAGCAGTAGAATCAAACGATCCCTCTCGATCCTATGATGTCAATCAGTCGTATCGAAGAACTTATTAAAAATATTGGGTGTTACTTCGTACGACGGTTATACAACGAAGAATATGCATGGTGTGCCGCAAGCATGTTGTCTAGCTATGAAATGGTGAATAAAGACACTCCTCCCCCTGATGCGGAAAAATGTAGTTTTTCGTCAAAAATTGGCAAAAATTTCGGGCAAACTTTATTGGAAAAAAAAATTGAGATTGT
>JAHPZR010011424.1:25000-30308 GCA_019787425.1 Platygyra sinensis | reverse complement strand
ATCCTATGATGAAATGGTAAAAGTAATGAAGGCCATTTAAGGATAAATTTGTATCACTTATGATGCCAATAATACTCTATCTCCATACGCAATGGTAAAACACAACAATATCCATTGTTAAGGTTCAATACCCTCTGCTAGAGATGTTATTTATTAATTAATTGTGTTCTTCAACCCCGAGGCACTACAACGGGCTTAAATAGCTATAAGCGAATTGCCCCTTTTTGCTTGGGACACACAGTGCCAAAGGTAAAATATCATTATTGATTTGAGGTAAGCATACAATAGGCCCCCACCAAAATAGAGAAATGTGTCATGTCAAGTGCCACACACTTACAAGTACCCAATGAAATGAGCGCAGGGTTCAGGAACACACTATAAACAGGGACATATCACCCATTGAATTTAAACTGTACCCAACAGTTAGGGACATAGTCACACAGAACTCAGAACTAAAGGGAGGATAAGGTACATGGTACCCCATTACAAATATTGCCAGCTACACTGGGCGGTTATTTATGGGTACACAGATTACCCAAAATATGGTTTATGTGACACAAGCCCTCCGTGCACAGTACCAAGGGAGTTAGCACCATGCATTACCCGATAACAACATGTGAGATGCAAAACTTAAGAAACATGATCACCCAACATAACCACATGTAACTTGAAAAGACAAAAATTGTATGTAGCACATTATGAATGTTTCAATGAGCTCAAAGGGTTACAGCAAAGGCAATGCCAAACCTGACAACGATTAATATATCTGACAAATCTGTACCATGAACTGTGGCTTGAATATGAGCTATAAAAACAAACAATGGTATTCCAGAAAATACCTGTATTGTCGGGGAATCTTGTGCACAACATAAGACCTTAAACTTGAAAAACGACAAGAGCACTGAACTGGTGATAACAAAGGCGAACATAGTCCCACAAACCGAGTCTGCAACAATGCAACTGAACTGGTAAAAAAAACAGTACTGCACCCATAGGAGACATTGCAGATCTAACAAAGAGATCCCAATGGTCAAATTGCGCGTGACTGTCATACGACTGTCACAAAGGCAAAGCCCAGGGCGCAAAAGTCTGGTCATACCATTTAATGTAAATTAAAATGGAAACAGTCCCACAAACCCAGTCAGTGGCAATGCAACTGAACTGGCAACAACGATACTGTACCCGAGGGAGACAGTACGGATCTAACAAGGAGATCCCAACAGTAAGAATATATGTGCGACTGTCGTAGGACTTTCACCCAGGCAACTCCCAAGACAAAATATCTGCTCAAACCTTTTAATGACAAAATAAAAGAGGAACAAAGTCCCACAAACCAGTCAGTAACAATGTAGGGTGACAAGTAAAGCATATGAATATGTGTAGCATGGTTTTGCATATGAACTGCAATATGTGCTTAAGAGGGGTAGAACTAATATATTTATGTGATGAGAACACAAACAGTAACCAGTTTTAGCCTCGAGTAATTAACTAACGACAATACAGTATGAGGGCAATGGTGAAGATCTGAAAACTATAACAAAATATCTTTTTCATGGTATACGAATGCGACATTACGTATTGACAAAATTAATTGGAAATCATCTATACCTGTTTAGGCCAGAAAAATTAAAAAGAATTAGGTAACAAATACATGTCAAGATGCTGCACCGCAATAATTTGCATAACCTTATAAAACAAAAACGTGCTAGAGGAGGTACAAACAAGCAAACGCTGCAAAATAAAGGATTCCGTTAACTACCAAATAAAAAAGGCATGAATGGTATACATAACCCCTTTTTATGTATAAGCAAGTATGAGAAGGGCTAGACCGCTTAACTTTTATGAGAAGAATTCAGTGCATGGTGCCTCATCCAGCAGGGCAATACAAAAGTTACGTTTATAACATCTAGCAACAATCCTGTACTTATCTTAAAACAGGAGTAATAGTCTGGCTATTTACCGCCAGAAAGAAAGATAATTTAGTTTGGATGCGGCACCAACTTGTACTGAGGTAAGGAACTTGCATGTTGACTAGGGCCTTTTATTGACATTGGGATAATGCAAATAGAATGGCTCCCCTATAGCTCCTATACAGAGCTTCGTTGCCATATCATTTAAATGAATGCCATCACGGGAATAGACTTTCGTAGCAGGATTAACAAGACAACAATGCCGCCAAAACTTAGCTGAATGAATTTTCTGAAGTGCTTCTCAGAGTGGGGTGTTGACCTTTTAGACCCACTCATTGTAGCCCTCAAATGGGGTATGCATCCTTGGAAGTACTTGGCAAACCACAACAAATGGTACAGATAAGCTCTTTAACAGTAATTCGGTAAAGGCAGCTATGGAAAGCACAATTGTATCAACATCACAATGACTGTCGCAGATATCATCCGAGCCGATCTCCAGAACCACGCCATTTGAAGCGTTCCTCTTAATGACTTCAGGATCAAGTGGAATCATCTTATCAATGGTGTGACCTCCAACACCAAAGTTCTCAACATTGCAAACTTTAGATAGGTTAAGGTCGCGATGGTAGCTACCATTTGCCTGATGGGTGTCAATAAACTTGATTGCTGGCCGTACAAATGAATGCCCTAAGACAAGAGCACGTGGTTTAGAAACCATCATCTTACTGATCTTTTTCTCAGCTTCCAAGTCCTTCAATGGCTTCAACAGAGCATCAAATGGAAGACGTGAAAAGAAAAATAAAACTGGTTCCTTTGTGGAGCTGAAGGAAAAGAGGCCTGCAATTTGTCCTATGCCACTTAAGTATGGCCTGAATTAGAGTACTGTATGTAAACTGATCCTAGTCAGTAAAACATTAACCAGCATTGCCAGGCACTTAAAAGAGATCAACTGAGATCATCTTTTTTAGGCTCTAGGCTGTCCAAAATGATGTTAACTTGTTGCATTTGGATCAGGGCTTGTCTTCTGAGTGGCAATCTTCTTCTACATGCAGCAGATACCTGAAAAAGATCGAGACAAAGTGCCCTCTGTATGATGCATCCCTTTCCTTTTTTACAAAATTTGGCCCTCTGGCAGAGGTCACTCTTGATCGTCATAATCTTCACCTGATTCTTCCAGAGAGTCGTCCAAATCATCATTGTATTTCACTTCGGCTGAGTCTTTGCTGCTGGTATCGGACTCCACCACCAATTTCCTTTTTCTGGGGGGTTCGAGGGTCGGTTGTTTGGACAAGGAGGCTTTCTGTTTTCCTTTGCTGCTGGTCTTCTTTGCAATGAACTTTGCTTGTGAGAGTGCGCTTCCCTTTGCCTTTTTGGAGGGCTTGGGATCTTCATGACTGGGTTTTTTCCCTGAAAGTCTCCGGAAGGCCTCTTTGCGGCTGACAGCTCCCCAGGGTTTTTAAGTTTATGCACTCTTTAAATGCTGCAACATGCATGGCGTTACAATCAGGCAGCCCACACTGGTACAGCCCTTCCTCTGGGTTCGTCAGGGTGGTTTTCTGACCCAGCTTTTGCGTGAAGTCCTTGTCTGATTAGTAGACTAGGTGCGCGCACTCTGACGCAGTTTCAGCACGGTCTGGATGTGCTGTTGCAAGGTGTCCTACTAAGTGAACTCCAACAAAGTCGCAAAATAAACATTTTGTCTACTTGTTGTGGCTTTTTCCTTTTTACAGTTCAAACTCCCTATTGTCACTTTCATTACTTTTACTCTTGTCATTGCCTTTGCCACTGGCCTAACCAGATGCGACACCAACCTTGGCAGCACTTACAACACTAACCTTGCCACCACTGGCATCACCAAATAGTATTTGTAGCATTTTTATTGATCAAATTAGTATTTAGTATTTGTAGCATTTTTATTGATCAAACTTCCGCATACAACCTGAGACAGTCTGATTTCTCTACCCCTAGATATAATACCGTTACCTATGGGAGGCACTCTTTGCGTTACTTAGGACCCAAACTATGGGGAAAACTGGCTACGGCTGATAGATCAGCTAAGACATTGAAAGCATTCACAAATCGTATTCGCAACATTGATTTAACTAACTTAATAGACACCGGCTGCAAGGGCTGCATTCTCTGCTCCACATGATCTTTATATATATAGTTATAGTTACAGATTTTAATCTCAGTTTTTTATACATAGTTAGAGATTTTAATAACCGATCATTTTTAACACCACATACCCGTTACTCTTATTACTGTTAGCATTCTTTTTTTGTTGTGTCCCCTAATTAGTATGGGTATCACGAAGGCTACAAGGTTTTCGACACTTAAATAAAGTTCTTACTTACTTACAAACTTTACTCACTCCAGCAGCTCTTGTGTCGTTTCCCTCATTTTCTCTGATGGCAGCACTTCCAACACTAACCTTGCCACCACTGGCATCTCTACCTTCGCTAACTTGAGCACCACTTATGTTGTTATCCTCATTTTCTCCTTCCGCAGTGCTTGCAACAACACTAACCTTGCCACCACTGGCATCACCAACTTCACTAATACCAGCAGCACTTTTGTCGTTTCCCTCCTTTTCTCTAACAGCAGCGTTTACAACAACACCAACCTTGCCATCACTAGCATCACCAACTTCACTAACTCCAGCACCACTTTTGTCGTTTCCCTCCTTTTCTCTAACCGCAGCGCTTGTAGCAACACCAACCTTGCCACTACTGGCATCACCATCTTCACTTACTCCAGAACCACTTGTGCTGTTTCCCTCCTTTTCTCTAACTGCAGCAGTTGGAACACTGAGCTTTACACCACTCGCATCACCACTATCAACTTTGTTGGCTGGAGCACTTACATGACCGCTTCAGGATTCCTTGTCATCACTTATTTGGATGGTTTTTTTCTCATCGTTGTCTTGCTGTTGTAGCTTATTCCCCATCTTAACAGCACGATTAATGATTTCTAAGAGCAAGCCTTGAATTGGCTGGGCATAATCTTGAGTATCTACTGTGACTGCCTTAAGAGGTTGTTTGAACTTAGCTTGACTTGAGGTGTTTAGTAGTGCCAGGCCTGTCGTCGCACAGTTCTCAAACAGAGAGCTCCTACCACAAGGGCAACTTGTGACAAAACAGTGTGCTTAATACGGACTTCAGTCAGGGTGAGATTTATTTTTGGAATATTGACTTTTATGGGCTGTAACCCCAGGTGATGTTCTTCCATGGCATCACCAGCAATGATTTTACTAGCTGACTCAATAATATTTCGAAAAGCCATTGTTCGTTGTTGAGACTCAAATGATAGCCCTAAGGACATCAGTACATTGATTGTCATGAAAAAAAGTGTAAAAGTGTTGATGGACAATTTTGTTGCACTATTCGCAAGCCTTTGCT
>JAHPZR010011424.1:0-12500 GCA_019787425.1 Platygyra sinensis | reverse complement strand
TAGCTTGGTAAACAATTTCTTTTACTAAACTTTCTCCGTTTAATGGACACTCATCCTTCACTCTACAGTTGCACGTTTTTTCGCCTCTCGAGTCCTGTTGTGGCTGCGCGGTTTTCTTTAGGATGGCTTTGTTATGCCCGTCTATAATTTGTTTCACATTCGGCATACAACTGTAGCTCAGCTTAAGCGTATTTTTATTGAAAATTTTCCATAACTTGTGGCCAGCAGGGAAGCATTTGCCTATCAGACTGATAAACGCTCTTCCTATGTTTGTCTTAACGGTTCTGTTGAACGGTGGGTTGAACCATGTATGTATGTATGTATGTATGTATGTATGTATGTATGTATGTATGTATGTATGTAAATCTTTATTTAAACACGGAAAATCATCAGTTAAGCTTAAGTTAAAAACTAAAACTAATTACAACTGCTTTACATGATTGCCGTGTGGGAATCCGATATATCAGCTACTTTCTTGATATTTCGCTTAAAATGCTCAACGGATGCAGCATTTTTAAAGTTTTTGGGCAAGTTATTCCATAGCATGGCCCCGCTGTAAGAGAAGCTTCGTTTCAAATAATTGGTGCTTGGTTTGGACAGGGTCAGCCTTCCCTCAGAGTTTCTTAAGTTGTAAGCAGAGTGACGCTGAGAGAAAAGACTTTGTAGATATTCCGGAGCAAGGTCATTCACGGTTTTATACATCATTAAGGCTTTTTGTTTCTTTCGTCGAAGAGATAGCTTCTCCCAGCTGAGGGTGGAGAGAAGGTGGTTTGAGCTCGCATCAAAGGGTGATTTAGTAATAACTCTCGCTGCGCGATTCTGTAATTTTTGGAGCTTATCACTCAAGTAACCACTCAAACAGTCCCAGACGGGGCTGCAGTAATCAAAATGAGGCATAATTAAGGTGTTATAAATTAGAATTGCAGTTTCTTTGGATATAAACGGCCGCACACGTTTTAGGGCGCCTATAGCTGAAGAGACTTTCTTGCAAATCTCTTCGACGTGTTTACCCCAAGAGAGTTGAGTATCTATGGTAAGACCCAAGGATTTGGTATGAACGACTCTCTTGATAATTTGGTCATCAATTCTGATTTCAACATCGTCACATTGGGCAGATAGTCTTTGTCCTGATCCAATAATCATTAGCTCTGTTTTAGCAACATTTAGACTGAGCTTGTTAGCTTTCATGATCAGCCAACTGCTAAGGTTATTTAATTCAGGGGTTAGAGCTAGCTTAAGCTCTGTTAACGTCTTAGCAGATAACGTAAGGTTGGTGTCATCGGCAAACATTCTTGGTACGGCGCCCCGTAGGGAGTTGGGAAGATCATTAATGCAAATTTAAAATAGCAAAGGACCCAATATGCTACCCTGCGGCACGCCGCATCTGAGGGTACGAGCAGATGATAGTTTGCCACTGACATTACATCTTTGGGTTCGGCCACGTACGTACGACGAGAACCATTTTATGGCTGCCTGATTGACACCCAAATATGACATCTTACGCAAGATAATTTCATGATCAATGGTATCGAATGCCTTAGTAAGGTCAATAAAGACAACGCCATTTAAAAGGCCATTGTCGATGTTTACTGACCAAGCATTTGTTGCCTCAAGCAAAGCCGTGAGCGTACTATGTAGAGAACGGAACCCTGATTGGCAACCCAGTAGCAATTTATTATCATCTAGATAATGGAAAAGTTGATTATAAACAATTCTTTTGAAAACTTTCGAAATTATAGGGATTACAGATATTGGCCTGTAGTTGTTAGGGTCAGATTTAATGCCCTTTTTAAAATCATATCAAAACCAAATCATGCCCTTTTAAAATCATATCAAAACCATATCACGTTTCTGTGTCTGTTGCGTTTTTGAGCTGGTGGTCTTTGCGGAGAAGGTCTGAACTCGAGTTTGTAGGTGTAACCATTCTTCCGTAATGCCTCCTGGTAAAGTGGGGCAGCTTCGTTGAATACATCTTCATCAGATGAAATGTCGGATAATCTTCTGTTTATAGACTCAGGGATATTTCTGATTATGTTCGGCGGGTGATTAGATTTGCTGTGCACATAAAGTGGGACATTTGTTGGTTTAGTATATGGTTTGAACTTTCCAGTGTTTAAGTCCAGCGTTACGTCGAGGAAATTGACAACCTTCTTGCTCGCTTCAATAGTGATCTTCAGCTCATTCCGGGCAAATATTTTGCAAATTTCCTTCTTCACTCTCTCTATCTCTTTCGGTGTTTGCTGGAGTATCGCTAGTCCGTCATCCCTGTAAAGGCCGACGTCAACACCAGGTATTTCCTTAAGCTGCGAGAGGAGGTAACAACCTACCAACTCACATGCCTCCGCTCCATCATAGCTTCCCATGGTGACGTCAAAGAGGGAGGTCGAGGTTCTCTTTTCCTATGGTTGGCCATTGTTGAAGAGAAGGGAGTGCTTTGCATTTGTAATTACTTGACGGTCGTCGGCTGAGATGCTGACGTATTAGGATGCAAAATCGAGAGCGCGGTTGAGGAGTGTCTCAGTTATAGAAGGGTAAAATTCGACGACGTCAAAGCAGATAAATGCTGAGTCGTGTTTGTTCGTTAATTGCTTGAACCATTGCAGCACAGAGGATGTATTCTTCCACTGGTTAACTTTTGTGGCGCTAACAAGGCCTTGGTTGATTTGTTGGAGAATTTGTTTGTTTATTCGGCCTATCTCCGGCTTTGATGGATTTATCAGCCTGCAAGTTGGCTTATTTTCAAAATTATCTTTATGATCTTTGAGCGTGATAAAAGCGTTCCTCATAGCCATTGATTCAACTCTGTCGTTAATATTTAGCTTCTTAGTAATAACTCTCGCTTCCTTGTCAATCTTACTAAGTTGTATCTGGTTGGCTTTCTTATACGTCTTGGTTATATTGGCGTCCAGTAGTTTGTTGTATTCAGGAGTTTCTAATTTATAAAAGTTTGTAGTTTTATCGGCCTTAACAAAGAAACGGTTGTCGCTCTTGACAGATGCGATGTCGTCCTTTAGGTCTTGCTGGAATTGGCATTCAACTTTTCTATATGCAATGTTTTGTATTATGTTAATCATACCTTCTTCAAAATTTTTCATCTCGGCAATTGCGGGTGGGCTGTTCTTCGTTTTGAAACCGAAAGTTTCCTTATCTGCGGCTGTCACTGGATTTAGGAAGTGGAAAGCTTTCCATCTCATCCTGTTTAAAAACTGCTCAGTTTACTCGATCATACATTTGGTGTAGTCCTTTGCTGATGCAACAGGAATGTTCTTCGTTGAGTAACTGAACGATGTGCGTTCCATGTTTGGTTTGCGGTAAAACAGTGCTCAACTCAAGAGGAGCGTAATAGTACAGGAGAAGTTCACCGGTGAGTCCAAGATAGTGCTCGACAGTAAAGGAGCGATTTATATCAGAAGATGAGCTACTCAATTTCTGAGTACATATGGATTTTAATACAAACTTGTCATTACAAATGCAAAGCACTCCCTTCTCTTCAACTTTGACTACTCTCCGCATCAGTTCGTGGAAGACCACTTTCCTGGTTTTGAACACTAACAGGCCCCCGAAATTCTTGCAAACAGCTTCCTTCCTCAAATGAGTTCCCCAGATCAGCTGACATCTTCTGGTTATCAAGTGCCCTGATGAGATGATCCGCATGAACACGCCTTGTCACAGCGCCCATCTGGACGAGAAACCACCGATCTCCACACACCTCCAAAACAACACCTGGACTCCACTTCACAGACTGTGACGTGAATCCTCTATCAGTAATACGGACCCGGACAGGCTCGTTCACCGTGAAACCCCTCTCAACCTGCGATTTGTCATGATAAAGCTTCTGCTTCATCTGCTTTTTCTCCACCGCTAGCGCCAGATTCGGTTTCAACAAGGTCAATCTGGTTCGCAATTGCCTCTTCACCATTAACTCAGCTGGGGTTCGCCCTGTCACACTATGCGGTGTTGAACGGTACTTGATCAAAAAGTTGGCTAGCCTATGCTTCATCGTCATGCTGCCGGTTCCCTGTAACACCTGCTTCTCCAGAGCTTCCTTCACCACGCGGACCGACCTCTCTGCGGCACCATTCGAAGCAGGATGGTACGGCGGAACTAAAATGTGCTTGATTCCATTCTGTCTTGTGAATCTTGCGAACTGCTCTGACGTAAATTGTGGACCATTATCTGAGACCAGTTGTTCTGGAAGGCCATGTTCGGCAAATATGAGCCTCAGCTCATCAATGGTGCGCGAAGTAGTGGTTGAGGTCATGTGCTTCACGTCTATCCATTTGGAATGACTGTCAATGAGCACCAGAAAATAGTCCTTTCCTTTCTGACAAAAGTCAATATGCACCCTCTGAAAGGGTCTTGATGGCCATTTCCAGGGATGTAAAGGTACTTTAGGGGGCAAACTTCTTACATTCTGACACACTGTGCAACTCTTAACCACCAATTCAATTTCTCCGTCTAATCCAGGCTACGACATGAAGTTTCTGGCAAAAGCTTTCATGCTGCATATACCAGGGTGTTCCCAGTGTAATTCATTCAACAACCGCCCTCTCAGAACCGCCGGAACAACCACCCGAATTCCCCAGAGAACACAACCTTGTTCACATGACAACTCGTTTCTCCTGTTATGGAACGGCTTCAGCTCTACGTCATCACAGGTCTCAGGCCAACCATTCATGGTATACTGATGCACCTTGCATAGCAATGGATCCTTAAGGGTTGCCTGTGCAATGTCCACGGCCATAATTGGGAAGTCTTCCCGTACCGCTCCAAGAGTGTACACTTCGCCTTCCATGGCAAGAGTGTACACTTCGCCTTCCATGGCAACGCTTAAATCCTGGCACGGCAATCTTGACAACGCGTCAGCATTCGAATGTTCCTCTGACCTACGATACGCAAGATCATAGTCATATGCTGATGGCACAAGTGCCCATCTCTGCATACGCGCTGCAGCAAGAGTCGGAACAGCGGACTTCGGACCCAAAATTGCCTGCAAAGGCTTGTGGTCGGTAACAAGAGTAAATTTGCGCCCATACAAGAACTGGTGAAAACGTTTCACCCCAAACACCAAGGACAAAGCTTCCTTCTCAACTTGAGCATAATTCTTCTCACTGGCACTCAATGTTCTTGACGCAAATGCAATTGGTCGTTCCTGCCCATCGTCCATCACGTGACTGATTACTGCTCCAAGTCCGTAAGATGAAGCATCACATGCCAGTCGAAGGTCACGTTTGGCATCATAATGGACAAGTAGTGCATCACTGCTCAGGCCTGCCTTACACTTTTCATAAGCCCTCTGTTCTACACTGGTCCACCTCCACTGTACATTTTTCTTCAGTAACTGATGCAATGGCGCAAGAGTTGTGGCCAACCCCGGTAGGAAACGTGAGTAATATTGTACCATTCCCAGAAACGACCGCAACTCACTCACATCTTTCGGTGGTGGGGCAATTTTTATGGAATCAATCTTCTCCTGAACCGTATGCAACCCGTCACCATCCACTCTCAAGCCAAGATACACGACTTGCTTCTTCAGGAAAACACACTTTCTCAGGTTTAGCCGCACATTGTACTTCTGCAGTCTCTCTAACACTTCTCCCGCGATCTCCAAGTTTTCTTTCGCATCAACACCGCCGACAAGAATGTCATCTTGATTACACACGCACTTCTCCACACCTTGCAAGATTTTATCCATGGTTGCCTGGAAAATCTTCGGCGCGGACTTGACACCGTAGGGCAACTTTGTAAACGCATACAGTCCCTTATGAGTGTTAATACACAGGTACTTTTGGGTTGCTTCATCAACACTCATTTGCGCATAAGCGTGTGTGAGGTCAAGTTTCGAGAATACCTTGGACCCAGCCAGTGTGGAATACACGTCCTGTGCAGTTGGGAGAGGATACTGTTCATCATCAACCACTTGATGAATGGTTACTTTGTAATCGGCGCATATCCTGACAGAACCGTCAGCCTTCGGCACAACAACAATAGGGCTCGCCCAGTCGCTACGGTCGACCTTGTCGATAACTCCATGTTCCTCTAGCTTGTTAAGCTCCGCCTCCACAGCCTCCCTCAATGCATACGGGACAGGGCGCGACTTGAAGTAAATTGGACTTGCTCCCTCACGAACGCGAATGTGCGCTTCTATTCCCTTCATACCATCATACCCTTCTCTAAACAGATCGGCATGCTTGTTAAGAATGCAGTCTAACTCCTCATTCCTCGACGTTCCGTTCAAACTGAAAACCTCATTCCAATTGACCTTGAGTTTTTCCAACCAATTCCGCCCCAGCAAAGTTGGCTTTCCCTCGTTCTCAGCTACAATCATCGTAAGAATGTATTCTTGTCCGCTATAAACAACCTTGCACAGCATCTGACCACACGTCCTTAATGTTTCACCAGAGTAGGTCTTGAGCTTCACGTCAGTGTTCTAAAGTGGAAAAGATTTGAACCTCTTGATGTAAGTATCTCTACTCATAATAGAAAAATCAGCTGCCGTGTCAACCTCCATGTCGATACTCTCACCATTAATCTCCACCTCAACGAGATAGCCCTTACTCGCTCTGCCGCTGTTCGTAGCAAAGAGCCCAAAAATACCCAACTCATCGTCTGAACTCTGAATTTCATCTTCATCAGGGGTCTGATCATCGACTGCCAAATTCTGAACTCTTCCCTTGTTTTGCCTTCCGGAAGCGCCACTCTTACACGCAGAAGCGATGTGCCCGACCTGCTGACACGTATAGCACCTTGCGCTCTTAAATCTGCAAGACCTGAACGAGTGGTTGCCATTGCACCGTGAGCACTTTGCATCTGGCTGCCTGCCATTCCCTCTGTCACCAGAACTGACTTTATTAACTGAAATCGTCGTCCCCGTCCCTGAACCATGGTGCGGTCTAAATTCACGGCTATTCCTCTCTGCCAGCTCCATAGAAATGGCAATGTTCACACGCAGTGTCAAACTTCAACCTTGATGTATTCAGCAACTTGTTCTGAACTTTCACATTGTTTAAACCGCAAACAAACCTGTCCCTCAGTGCTCGGTTCAAGAATTCTCCATAGTTACAGTGGATCGACAGTTTTTTTAAAGCCACAATGTAATCACTAATCGACTCATCCGTTTGTTGATTTCGCATGCCGAAGTGAAAGCTTTCCGTAATCTCCAAAGGAGCAGGATCGTAATGATTCTTTAGCCTCTGCACAATATCCGCCAAAGATGTATCTTTAGGTTTCGCCGGCGACAACAGATTACTTAACACTGAATAAACTTCCGGACCGACTTCAGCAAGAAATATTGCCTTCTTCTGCTCGGTGACACGTCGATTCGAAGCCACGTGTTCCGTACCCGGAGTCTCGACAATGTTGTTCGCCGTATAAAACATCTCCATGCGCTCCACGTATGCACAGAACGTCTCCTTGTCCCGGCAGAACTCACCGACTCTACCAATATACGAAGCCATCCTCGTCGCCAAATGTAATATATTGTTGAGACAAACTGGACAAGATATGGCTGCCCGCAGCCAGGCGTGGAACTAACTTTATTGAATATTCGAACCAGCTTAAATACACGAGCCTAATTTGAATATGCTAATCCGTGACAGTTGTGGATATAAATGACTTAGTCCACCTTTAATATTAACCTGAAGTTTGTTTGACTAGTTTAAGTGGACGTAAACATTTCTGTGTGTCACGTGACTTGCCTTTATTTGTGACGTCATTAAATATGTTTAATGAAATGGGGTAAGGTTATGCATTAAAAGTTGCCAAACAAATTATGTGAAACTGTTTAACAAAGTAAGAGTATTGCATCTCTGCCTTGTAAGTTGGTACTTGTAATTTGTATTAGAAGTTATTAAACTATTTGCTATATCACGTGACCTTTTTCGTTTAAATAAAAAGTTCTTATTGGACGTGGACATGAATACCAGGCTATTTCTTGAAGACCTGTTACAATGTGAAAGCATTGCACACAAAAATGATTAATTAATCTTTATTTACTGTACCCCATTTTAGTACAAAGATTTTTACCGTTAATTATCGTTTTTGGGTCACATGACGTAAATTTAAAAATATTAATGTAACAATTCTTTATATTGTTAAGGATACTGAGATGATTGTATCTTACAAATTTCAGAAAGATCCAGCAAAAACTTCTCTTTAAAACAAAAATATGTCATATTAAGAGGTGAACCATGCCTTAAGAGCCGTCCTCTACAATTTTCGACTATCGTCATTTGGACGAGAAAAAATGAAATTCCTCAAACTTTCCCAGATGAACGGTCTAGATAAGTGATTCACGAAAATATATTTTTCAGTTCAATTCGATTCGTATTTTAGCGCTGGGGCGACCATCTTGGTTTTGCCCCTCTGAGAGGGCTTTCAGCGGCCATTTTAAGGCACATCTTTAACAATTTGCCAAGCAAAGAAAACGCTATAATTCCGGGTAAAAACACGTTATTCGAATCAAGCAACTGTTACTTGATACGTTGAGAGGCGGTTTTGGTAATTTGATCACCATCTGATTTTTTTACAGAATTTTAAACTTCTTCCCTTTCGAACTACTTCCGAAGCGCCATAAAAATGGCAAATTTTAAAAGAAAATATCGCCAAAAGTACATCACTTGAGATACCCAAACTACCCTCCACTGAAAGAGCAATGTCTCACCTGTAAAAATATGCAATAAAATTTTGGGGCAGTCAAAACTGAAAAATATTAGAAGTAGAAGTTGAAGCTGTAGTTTTTAACCAAACACCGCCGTCCTAATTAGCATAATTACGTGGTAGTAACGATGTACAAAGGAAATTATGATATATTCCACTTACCTCGCAGCATGTCGACAACTGGATGATCCACGATATCTCACGTTAGGTTATCAGTAGGTTTCAGCGGCATGTTCGATGATTATTGCGCGAAATCACTCTGAGACAGCACAACCGTTAAGTGTCTCCGAAGCCCTCGTCATAACATCTAGCAATATTAGTTGTCTTCCGACTCGTATCTGCCGTTTACAAGAAGTTTAACAATTTTCCGAGATCCCAACTGACCCAAACATCTGTCATCAGCCTTAAAAATCTCCCTCTTAATCGCGAATTCTTATCAAGAACTCTTAAATTTAGTTCCGTTTCGATCTATTGAGCACCCACCGTTATTATATTGCACAGATTGCGTTACAGACAACAAGTGCACATTCCAATGTGCGTAGGGGTAGGGTGGGTAGAAATGAAAACGTAACCGACTTTAAAGCCATTTTACGCATTTCAGCGGCTAAGCTAGTAATTGGCTTTTGCAGGATAATTTAAATATGAACCACTGCTTGGAAATTTGAGTCATTTTGTAGGTTATTTTTGAGCGGTCGTGGGACGGGGCGTGAATTGTATTTAAAAAAAAAAAGAAAAAAAAAAAGAAAAAGAACAGATAGACAATACGAGGTCAAGAAATTATGATCTGCATATAATCTCTTGATCAGCTTTATCAGTTTATCAATGAGGCCCTGACTAGGGCTTCTTCAACAGTTCGTTTCAATTTTGTTCACACTAAGTTTAGATCCGTTTCGATCTGTTGAGCACCCACCATTATTGCACAGATTGGGTTACAGACAACATGGGAACATTACAATGTGGGTACGGGTAGGGTGAGTAGAAATTAAAATGTAACCGAGGAAAGAAAAAAAACTGATAGACACTATAAGGTCAAGAAATTATGATCTGCATAAAATCGCTTGATCAGCTTTATCAGTTTATCAATGAGGCCCTGTTAGGGGTATTAAAGTATAATTGATATTTGGGTAAAAAATTAGAGTAAAGAAGATACACGAAATTTGGGAAAAAATTAATCTGGTAGATGTTTAGTTCAGAAAAACAGGACATTATGAGTAGGAAATCCATAACATCATTGCTTACAGATGCTTACCTGAAGTGGTCGACCATTGTGCTAAAAACAATAACGCATTTTAAAATGATTCTCGGTGTTCATTTGAAGAATGAAGTTTCAAAGAAATGCATTCCGCACCTCCCTTGTTCAGTAAACTTTTCGTTTTTTTCATTTCTTGTCAAATTTGTTAGTAGAAAAAAAGAATGAAAATGCTTTAAAGCATGTTCTAATCTCTTCTAACTGTACCAAACATATTCAAGCTGGCGACATAAAAGTACACTGTGGTTGCCTTAAGCACGTGATCGTGGTTTGCCTCCGATCAAAATTCATGTTCCTATGCGGGAGACCTTTAGAACGCGAATTATGTTTTTGAAAAGTAAAACATTTTATACTTGATAGTGGCCAATTTGACCCTTGTTATTGTACTGTGTTACAGGCATTTCGCCGTGTTTCACAAATGTATCGTTGCATGGTAGCTCTTTTTAGATTACCAGGCTCAATTAATCCATGAGAAATTATGATCCGAAATGGCGTGAACAAAATAATAATCGCGTGTTATTATTTCATACATTTTGTTTCAAGTAATATTGGTGATTTTGTGTTTCTTAGAGCAATACGGATAAAATGACCATCAAAATATTCATACTATACCTGCCCTTGCTAGCAGCAGTTTCGACTCGGTATTTAAAGATCCTTTCTGAACATTCAGCGATTTTAGATGGACTTTCACTCCTATTTGGCAGTTACCCAATGGTACACACTGCCCATTCAGTGTAGGTTTTTGAGAGTTAACTCGATCCACATGAACCTCCAACATACGAAGAGTAACCGGACTTTGCCATGACCTTGATCGTCGGCTAGGCTTCTAACCAACTCAATTCAGTAGGCGTGCAGCGAACACTATTTATAGTTCACGTTAAAAACAAAATACTTTATTGACACAATTAATTTCATTGGTCTCAACGACCCAGGCAGTTAAAAAATTAAACGCGACTGAATTAAAGCTAAGTAGTCACGTTTACAAAAAAGTGAAAGGTCACTACAACTCACTACGGCCCGCCTCCCTTTTTTGTCACGCAATTTAATCGCTTAGTGTGATAAAACTTGAAACGAACTGTTGAAGAAGCCCAAGTCAAGGCTATGTTGTGCTTCTCCATCGACCTCAAAATGAAAATGTTAGACACCCATTGATCAGGTGATACACCACATGGCACCAGAATAATTTTAACCTAACCCGGCGTTCCCGCGCCCTGGCCGCGGGTTGCGAGGAAAACGCAATGGAACGACTCGCGAGTTTACGTAATTGCTTTCAAGAGGTGCAAGAACAGCTTTCGAAGCTACCCGAGTATATCCCTAAGGCCCTTTAAATTTTCATCTCCTGCCCACCCTTAGCGTGTGGTATCCCCGGGGTTGTCTCTAACGCAATCTCATTGTGTAATGAACTTGAACGAGTTAGTTCATGAGAATCTTTGTTTAACAAGAGGATTTGAAAGGCTGCTAAAAGAATTTGGAGTTGGTAGATATTTTAGCAAAATGTTAACTTCTTGGAAACGGCGGCTATGAGGCTAAAAGACACGTTAAATTGATAAATGTTCTGACGCAGGCTTCGAGAGAAATTTCGTGTATCCTGTTAAATTTTTACCCAAATATCAAGTATACTGAAAACCCCTAACAGGGCCTCATTGATAAACTGATAAAGCTGATCAAGAGATTATATGCAGATCATAATTTCTTGACCTCATATTGTCTATCTGTTCTTTTCTTTTTCTTTCTTTTTCTTTTTCTTTTTTAAATACAATTCACCCCCCCCCCCCGTATCCGCCGAGTTCTAGGTCAAAAAAAGTTCTATTTTCCCATGTTTGTTTTATCAAGATATTTTTTGATTCAGATAGTTTTTTAAGATTTGTTGAACGAGAAAAGATCAATCACTTTAAGCCCATCATAGCTGTACTCGTTAATTATAACGTTTCTTTTAATCTTGTCGGATTTCAAAACCCATAGGAAATGATAGAAAGCTTCGTTCAATTCTTTGATAGCTTGGTGGTTTGTTTGCAAAGGAGAAAAAACATTAACAAGCTGGAAGGCGACTAGGCTTTTTAATACAGTGATTTTTCTAAGTAAGCTAATCTTCGATCTGCCAGTTTCTAAGTACGTTCTGAACTTTTTCGGTTTTTTCTTCGCAATTCAAAATCATGGTTAGTTCAGGGTTCTATGAGAGCCAAACTCCTAGTGTTTTAATTTTGAGCTCTGGTCATTTGAAATCTTTTCCGGACACAAGAGTTCTGAGCTTCTCGCCTTTGAACCTATCCATAACGCTTCGGTTTTTTGTTGTTAAGTCTAAGGCCAGATATCTTGCTGAACTTTTCTATAACGTCGAGAGAGGTTTCAAGCGTGTCTTGTAAGCCGTCTAGAATAATGTGGTATATCGTCTACATATTGACTTAATTTGATTTCTTTTAATACTAGGGTCCCGTCGAATTGCGTTAGCTAGAACTTCGACGGAAAGAATAATAAATATGGAGATAAAGGACAGCCTTGTCTCACCCCTCTTTCAATTTTAAAACAATCGCTCATGTACCCGTTATTTATTATGCAGCTTTCAATATCACAATAAAGAGTTCCTCAGGCAACT